>CAKALU010059038.1:0-34241 GCA_916700995.1 Hozukius guyotensis | reverse complement strand
TAAATTAATTTTTTTTTTTCCAAACCCCCCCCACTTCCAAGCTGTTCTGCAATCACCTGCCACAATCTATCTTTAAATTCCGCACCTCTGTATTCTTTTATTTCTTTATCGTAAAATGCTTTGTGCCGGGAGATGAAGTGTTTATCAAATGCCATTTCGGATGATGACGTTTGCACAGACGGTGGCTCTGAATGGTCAAACAACCCTCTTTTGGCTTTTGACGGATGTGAAAAAAACGCAGATATCAAACCCGTTCCTCTGACTAAAGTTTCAGAGCCGGTGTTTTAAACGTGATCGACGCTTGAGGTCATATTTATTTTTAAACGTGCGACAATTTCGGACGAAAAATACGAACTTGGTGTGCAAAGGCCTTCAGTCTTAAAATAAAACAGTACCCTGTGCGACTCAGGTGTCCTCCATAAACCAGCTATGTAGTAGTAGGGAAACAACTTTCCAGCAACAACACAAGCCTATAGATCAAGTCGAGCTCTTTTACCATGTCTTAATTATCAAGCTGGCTTTAATTTCCCATGATAAATTGTTTAATTTAGCTGCCCTTTAATGCACAACTTTATCTTTCATAATTGTCTACCTTTTACATAGCTAGTGGGCTCAACTCTTCTGCTTTAATTCGACAATATAATATTGTGGTAATGGGATTGCACCGTTCATTCTTGGATGTATTCCTTAAAGAGTCTTAAGACTCAGGTTGTGTCCGAAATCATTCACTCATTCACTACTCCCTACTCACCATCCAGGGAGTTCTAATTAGAGGACTATATGAAGTATAGTGAGCTCATAAGCAAAATGAAAAAATACTTTTGGACACTATTCAGGTCATTTCCTTTAGCGCTGTTAATTATGGGGCTAACAACTAATCTAATTTTTGAATATGAGGACAATAAGCGTATTTTCCCAAATTAATAAGTACAAAGTACTTTGTGGCCGTTTGTGTTATGATGCTGATCTGCTCACATTGAGGCAGGAAAAGCCAACACTAGGATCAGCATTGATTCATAGAGAGACCTTCATCTGGTCAGCTAACATTACTGCCAAGCAGCTGAAATATAGAGTGATATTGTGGTTTTAGCTGACGTGTGTCGCCTCACTGTTTTGATCGATGCTCGTTCATGTCTATGTAGAGCGAGCACAAGCACGAGCGCGAGCAACAGGACGCTGACTTTCGTTGACTTAACGGCCACAGGTGTCGCTGTTAACGAGCAATTTCTGATTCTTACAAACAGTCCCTTTAAGGAAATTTCTCATATAGCCCAAAAGCTTCTTATCATGTGAAACCTTTTAACGGATCCATGATTTTTAGTCCTGCTTGGAAGTGGTGAAGGGATGATACGAGAGCATTCTGCCCACCTCCTGCTGAACAGTGACAGTGTGACTTTGGTCGCAGTGTGTAAAATAAAACTCTCCCAGAGTATTGTTATGCTTTCTGGAGATGGCTCAATGTTATGTGTGAGTCTGACTTAAACTCTTGTTCAACCCCAGCAGACCTACCGCTGGGTCCATCAATACAAATGATGCACGCTGCATGGCCAAGCATTGTTGTAACCCAGATAAGTTTGTTTGAAATTCTTGTCAAGATCTCAAAGTTTCCCCCAAGAAGCTCAATACGTTAGACTGAATCTGGGGCATTGTGTTAGAAATGGAGAAAAAACTACAGGAAAGACCTGGAACAAGTATATTCTGAATAAACAATATGTGATATTGTCATTTTCTTATGTAAGGAAGCAGTTTCTGCCTCACTGCACAGTGCAAAAGGGGTTTTCTGTTAATGACATTTGGCTTACTGTGTCAAGCTATCGTTGCTGAATGGCTTGGGACTTAAAGAGTGGCAACACAGGGAGACCAGCTGGCTTGAAAAGAGCTTTCACAGTAGTTCAATGTGATGAGTCAGACTGCAAACTGGTACTTAAATCGTTGAGCTAGAAAAGTTAGAACACCGATATCAGGTGACTTCCTGTAGATGCCATGTAACTTCTTACAAGCTTGCGTTATCATGCGACATGTTTTTCTTTTCCTTATACATATGTAGGACTGTAGTGGAGTGTGTGATCAAATGTATAGTATCGGCTCTTATATCACTTAAATGATGATAATGTTTTGTAACAGAACACTCACATTATACTCACTCCTATTTAAAGCAGCAGTGGGTAGAATTGGAGTAAATATGAGTAATATTATATATAATAAATAAGTTGTTTTTATGAAACGGTCACTATAGAGACAGGTAATCTGAAAAAAACATGTGCCTCTGTGTCCTCTGGTGCTCCTAACAGCATCTGCAAGATTTCACAGACCGGAGGAAAACAACCAATCAGAGCCGAGCAAGAGCCTGCTGTCTCTGAGCAGCTGTCAATCACTCGCAAACTCCGATCCGGTCAAACTAAGCAGCGCCGATCAAATATGAATCGATATTCTGTTACTGTAATGCCTATTTCTCACCTCAAATGTTTTCAGAATCATCTTGTAGTGTACTGTTTAGCTGTAAAATGAGAAAGTTTGTGAGCCATGTTGAGATCAGTTGAGGAAATACTAAGCACCGCCCACCAGCCGAAGCAAACTTTCTCTTTTTCATTGCTTTAATGTTCTAAAAACACATTATTTTTCTCATACTGTCTGTCTGAATATACCTATATTTACCCTCTGTCTGAAACACTCTGTTTTAGCCCCTGTCTCTTTTAAGACCCCCTCCTGAAAAAGCCCAGTTTGCTCTGATTGGCTTGCGAGAAAAATATGGTGAACCTTTGTAAAGGTAGTTCTCAAGCTGTCGGCGGTATATTCTAACTAGAATGGCACTCGGAGAGCGCAGACCTCCGCCAAGGTGCGTGACTTTAAAAACAGTTCGAAGCTCACAGCTGGCGGAACCGTGAGGTGGTCGGCTTGTTATTAACACGGTGTGTTTCCGTGTAACGAATCGGCGGATGCCTCTCTCATTCAGCAGCCTTGTTATGTCTGTATAACCTTACACTACGTTGTCTCTCATCCCGCCAGCTACCGCTTTTTCTTTCTCACCGCGGACGGACAGCAGCAGCTCCCGCCGCATCTCGGAGTCTCGCTACACATCCACACACGTATCTCTCTGCTCTCAGAAGGAAGGAGGCTGGGTCATGCGTCATCAACGCGTCATCAGTTACACTGCGCATGTGTTATATCCTGTGGTTTTAATGTTCAGGCTGATCGGAATCCTTAAAAAAATTCCTGAATCCATGATCCGGATCGCCACCAAAATCTAATGGATGGTTCATTGTGCTACACCCCACCCCTCCAAAAAATTTCATTCAAATCTATCATAAACTTTTGGAGTAATCCTGCTAACAGACAGACAGACAAACCAACACCGGTGAAAACATAACCTCCTTGGCCCTGAGGAGGTAATGAGCCTTCAAATGACATACTGTAGGAAGGGGAGGCAAATCTGAATGGCTTGTTGAATCACATGTTTTCTGATCTAGGCAGCCCACAAAAAACAGACTGGGTTGTCTAATTTCACAGTGTCAGATTGACGGTAGCTTTAAGTTTTCAGACGGAGGTAAAGTGCAAAGCACCAATCATGGCATTTATTGTCTTCCATACAGACACCATTAGACAACAACACCAACCCCCTCCCCCCATCTTAATGGTTTGCTCCAGGAGCTTTGAAGCAGGTGCTGCCTCACTCTTTTGTCCCCGCCCCCTGCTGAGGAGACAACCAGGAAGAGGTGAGTGCTGCCATTGTTTGATTTAGCTGTTTGAGTGAGCTTGATAATTGTGCTTCCTCATACCCAAATGCATGTACACAAGCACTGACAAAGTGGTTCTTTTCATGATATGTCCCCTTTAGGTTTTTGCTTCTGAATTTGTCCTTAGAATATATTTTCCGAACAAGTGAATTATGCCACACACACACTGGGTGCACAGATTGGGGATGATGTTTGGGAGGAGGGCCTTAGCAGGACCCGACCTTGTTCTGTTAATGCCAGGCATTAACTAATCCAATTCAAGGTGATGTACAGGCTTCATTATTTCAACGCTAAATTGCACAGAATTGTTCCTACCATTTGCTCTCAATGTGATAGATGTAAATCTGCAGAAGGCTCTGCAGTTTTCCCGCCGTTGTGATTGCCTGGCCCGCCCTGATTTGTTCCACCTGTGTGTAATCACCGTCTCCTTGTGTATTCAGTCTGTGTGTTTCTCCTGTTTCATTGTCAGTTCGTCGTCGCTCATCACCGAGTAGTGTTTCACCTGTTTTCCCCTTTTGTTAGTTTATCTCTTAGTGATAATGATGAAAGTGTGATCGACCTTTGTGGATTTGCTTACTGCCTGTTAGTAATTACCTTTTTCCACCGCCTTCGTTGCAGGCCTCCAGAGGGTTCTCGTCATCATCTTCGTCCTCCGGGTCTTCCACTGGAACGACTCCGCCCGTCTGATCATCCTCCTGCCCGGCTTCCAGAGAAGCTCCGCCCGTCTTGTTATCTTCCTGCCCGTCCTCCTGCCCGTCCTCCAGAGGTACTCCGCTGGATGTCCTGGTATAGTATGTCAAAAAAGTCATGAAAAATACATAATGTAGTATGTTGTAAATAATGTCATACAAAAATGATGAAAACAGATGTATCAAAAAATCATAGAATAGTATGTCTAAAAATGTCGTGAGAAAAAGTATTTATATTGTGTCGAAAAATATGAAAACAAAGTCATAGTATAGTGTGTTGAACAATGTCATAAAGAAGTCATAGTATGTCAAAAAAATGTCATAATATAGTATGTTGAAAATGCTGTGAAAAAAAAGTCATAATATAGTATGTCGAAAAAAGGAATAGTATAGTATGTTGAAAAGATGTCATAAAAAAGTCATAGTATATTATATCAAAAATGTCATTAAAAAGTCATAGTATAGTATATAAAAAAATGTTTGGAAAAAACTCATAGTATAATACGTCGATAAATGTCGTAAAAAAAGTCCTAGTATAGTATGTCGAAAAATGTCATAAAAACGTCATAATATAGTATGTCAAAAAAAGTTATAGTATAGTTTGTCTAAAAAAGTGATAAAAAACGTCATAGCATAGTAGGTCAAAAAAATTCATAGTATAGTATGTCGAAAAAAGTGATAAAAACGTCATAGTGTAATATGTCAAAAAAATATGATAAAAAAGTCACAGTATAGTATGTCGAAAAATGTAATAAAAAAGTCACAGTACAGTATGTCAAAAAATTTAATAAAAAAGTAATGATGTATAGAGAGGGAAATTTTGGGAATGGGAGTCAGTTAAAGATATTCTTCAGAAGATTTTAAAGCTCTCTTCCCCTCTAGCTCTGAACATTTTTTCCAGTGCACACTAACGTAAATATCTGAGAAGGATATTTTTACTAAGCCTCAAAGAATGTTGAGTTTTTAAAGAAAGTTTAGATGGGATTTGAATGTTGAGTTACACCATAATATATGAAAGATATGGAACATTTTATAGGTTGAATGGAGTTTCTAGCTCAACGTATGAAATGTGTAAATTCCGAAAATTTCTTACATACCGACACATAGTGTGAGGTTTATTGTTTTACTCGACCATACCATTTACTTTATTTTTGTTTATATTGATTATTGCCTTATGATGATCACCATCATCCATCCAACCCTCCTCTATACCTTATATAATTCTGCACTTTGTACAACACAGTACACAATATGTATAGCCATTCCTCTATACTAAGTTCATGTTCCCTTACGCATGTTTTTCTGTGCCTTTGTTTGGTTTCATTAATCAAGTGCAGCTCTATGTGAGAGAAAAGACAGATTGAAATGTTTATAGATTGCGTACTCTGTACCTGAGATGAGGTTCTTGATTAGACTTTTCACTGGATTCTTTGGTGTTGCTTTTCTATTGTTATACAAAAGCGACAAGAATCCTTTAATCATTTAACACTTACATCTGTTCACACTCTCTCTCTTGCTTTTTGAATTTGCTTTCTTTGTGTGTGTTTGTGTATGTGTGTGTAACTGTGACTTGTGAGTAGACACCACAAATGGTTTAAATACAGTTTAAGAGGCTTTTCAATAATCCAAAGGGAGAACATTACTTGTAAATGCTCATGTTTTGGCACAAAAATCCCAAGATTAAAGCTCTATGTGATGACTTTTCATAGGAAAATAACACTGTTTACAAGTGTTGTAGCTCACTCCCAACAGAATGAAACCAAGGTTAGATTTACCCTATGGAGTTTTTGTAGAGTAATGCTTTTAAAAGTGGGTCCTTGTTTTTTTTCGTACTGTATCTGATGCACATACACAAGAATGCACAGTCCTCCAAAGTGTTTAATGCTTTTTCACTGATTTACAGCTAGTGGCGGTAATGTGTCAAGAAATATAATATAATATATAAGCCCAGGTCAAGGAGGAAGAGAACTGCTAGCAAGCAAACATAAATGTAAACATTGGAGGTTTCAAATTATTCCAAGTACCATAGATGTGGATCATTAGCAGCCTACTACACATACTATGTTGTGAAATTGAAACTTAAAAGCAATACGTTCTAACATGTAAAAATCAATGAAATGTCACGTTTTGAACACAAACAAAAAAGGCTTCTTTAGGTTTAGGCAACAAAACTACAACTTCTTTAGGTTTAGGCCAAAAAACTACAACTTCTTTAAGTTTAGGCAAAAAAAAACAGTTGGATTGAGGCAATTAAATCACAACTAATTTAGGTTTAGGAAACAAAACTACAACATCTTAAGGTTTAGGCAAAAACAAAAAAAACACCTGTTAGATTTAGGCAATAAAACTACAACTTCTTTAGGTTTAGGCAATATAACTACAACTTCTTGAGGTTTAGGTAAAAACAGTTCGGTTTGGCAATAAAACTACAACTTCTTTATGTCTTGGAAACAAATCTACAACTTCTTTAGGTTTAGGCAACCTAAAGAACCTAGTTGGTGTAGTATGCCCCGATTGACCCAAATCTATGGGGCTTATAGCGACTGATAACGCCTATTTAATAGCCTGACAATAGTCTAATCGGCTGAACTTTGATACGTGAATTTGAGCCATTGACCAATAGCAAGCCGTCTTGACAGTGTTGACCACTTCGGGGGGCGGAGAGCCGCAGAGTCCAAAATGGAGGACGCTATCGTAGTTTATTTGCAGATAATAACAGCTAATGGCAGCTTCACTCAGTATATGTGACGGTTTGCTTCTGTTGTCTCTGTCTCTGTTGGTCTAAAAACTACACATTAAAATGTCATGCATTATCTTTAGGTTTCAGAAACAGGGACCAAGGCTGCCACTAAAAAAATATTTTCCTCATCAATTAATATTCTAGTCATTTTCTCAATGAATAGATTACTTGGTCTACAAAAAATTCAATTCAATTCAATACAACTTGTTTTATTTTTGTATACAGTATATTTATTTCCCTATGTTAAAATGAATTAACTTAAATGTACTTACATTGCTGCATATCTATTTATATTATAGTATTATTTGTCATCTATGTCCCTTTGTGTTCATTTCCATATTTATTTATTTCTAGATTACTTTATTTATTTTCTCTACAGTGTAGTTTTTAATTTTTTTTTTTTTTTTGAAAAAAATCTTTTTTTATGCAAATTATGATTCCTTTACCAAAATCAAAGAAGTCAAATGTTGTCATGTGCTGTGAGGCATGATACGAAGCGGATGTGACAGTGCATGGTAAACATTTACCCAGAATAAATGGTGAGATTGAACAATAAAGGGCTGACATTTTTTCAGTAGCGTATAAAAGAACACAGCCTTCCTGTTTGGCATTGAACAAATGTTTGTATATTTGCATGGCTTTAGGACAAAAATGAACATACTGTCACACCAACCTCCAGCAACACGACTGGAGATGGGCCCATGCAAATGAATGCTATCAGAGACAAAGTGTGATAAATGTGCTGTCAATAGAGATAGTGCTGTGCCACATCACACTACCCATCACAGCCCAACAGAGCCAAAAGAAATCTCAGCGGCCCTCACAGGCGGCATCAAACATCATCTAAAAGAGTGCATGAAATGCTTCCTCGCTGCAGCTCCGTGATAAACTGTATATTTTCTAGTATTTGACTGTTGGGCTTTGACTAGATTATTCTATGCCTCAAAGATTTTGGCCTTGTACCGTTGTGGTCACTCGGATGTCATGTTAAAAATGCTCCTGACCCTCTTAAATATACTGTATAGCTGGAGTCATGGTCTGAAATTAACTTTTCTGCCAGTCTGCCACTGTTGCAGACAAGTATTTTTTTTGTCTGCCACTCAGAAGTTTTATCTCCTATTTTTGAAATCTATGTTCTAAATGAAGAAATAACATTTTAGATCTGATGTCATTCAATGTTCGATATATTTTACATAAAAAAAACATTATAGGCCTATACATGGTAAATTACAGTGTTCGAATTACACCGTAGCTTCCGGGGGAGCCCTATTTTTGGGGGGTGGGAGGGAACTGTACACAGTACTGTACTGTACTTTGCTATTATCATCTACAGTGGTTATTTGCGTAAAAATTCAAATGATTATGATCATTTAAATATTTGCTTTGATCGAAAAAAAATCTTGACATTAGTTGTTTTAATTATGTATTATAAGCTTTTTTTTTATAAGCATTTTACAAGATTACATTTGAACACATCATGATAAAGTTAGAATTTACCTTCGCCCAACAGTCATTTTTACTGAGCAGAGGTTGAACGCCTCATAATGTAACTCAGTGGAACCTCCGTTAACGTTAGTGGCTCCGTTATTTAACCGACCAGGACTGTGCTGCCCACAGTCTTCTAACAGGTAACGTTAGTAACTCTCTTCCTGTCGATTTCAAACACAGATTTGTTGTTCACAGTGTTGCATTATCAGGGAAAAATAGGGATTGCATTCCCTCAGGTTTAGTAGTGAGTAGTAGCACCATGCTTTTGAGCGTTTTTCATTCTCTCTGCCATGGCTCAAGTCCCAAACAAACTGAAACATGATACAGCGTGCGTATGCGTCATTGTGCATGCATAACAGTCGGAAAGGATTGAAGAGGAATCGGTAAACACAGAGGCATGAGATGCCAAGGAATCAGATAACTAGGAACTGGTTCTCAACTAGGAACTGGTTCTCAACTAGCAGCTGGTTTTCAACTAGGAACTGGTTCTCAACAGGAACCGATTCTGTATTCCCATCACTAGTGTTTTCCCTGTCTGCCAAAGTGGCGGAAGGCCTGACGATTTTACCCGCCACTGCCAACAATTTACCCACATTTGACGGGTGCTAATTTCAGACCCTGGCTGGAGTTCTGCTCTGAACTCGCTTTTCTAAAGACTAAAGTACACAGGTCGATGGCAGACTCCTAAATTATCAGTGAATAGTCTGTTATCTTTTTTTGAATAGGCTGTGATGGCAGACAATAACATGCCTATAGCTCAAATGCTGCAATGTGTCTATTAATATTCCTGCCAAATCAACCCCACTCGAGCCTGCATAATGTCCCATTTGCAGCACAGTCTGTCGTGATCTAAGGAAAATGAGAATGCACTGCATATGCCCAATTTGGAGTTATTCGATAATCCTTTCTTCTATTCTCCTCTGTTTCCTCATCATGCCAGGTATGGGATCTGTCAAATCATCCATACCTGCAGAGCCGTTCACCATGCAGCTCGCTGATGACTGACACAGGATGGCTGTCACATGGAGCCTATTTTCTCCACTCCAAATATGTAAGTTACTTGAGTTATTGTTGGTATGAATGCTGAGAGGAAGGTGCACATTCCTCTGTTCAACATTTATATGGGCCGTAAGCTTGAGAAATGCTTAATTTCGTGATGTTAGTCAGTTTTAAAGAAGGGAATGTTTACTTGTTTATCAATTTCACTAACAATATTACAAGGGATAATACTAGGGATAACTAATCGCAAATTAATCACACATTTTTTATCCGTTCAAAATGTACCTTATCAACATGGGAGTGGACAAATATGCTTGCAAATATATGTATGTATTTATTATTGGAAATCATTTAACAACACAAAACAATGACAAATATTGTCCAGAAACCCTCACAGTTACTGCATTTGGCATCAAAAATTGGCTCAAGTCAAAATATGGCAAACTGCAGCCCATCAGGCCACAACAGCTGTCAGTGTGTCAGTGTGTGGACTTGACATTGACTTGCCCCAAACTGCATGTGATTATTATAAAGTCGGCATGTCTGTAAAGGGGCTACTCGTGGGTATCCATAGAACCCATTTTCATTCACATATCTTGAAAATTACCATGCCAGTTTATCCTCACCAAATTTTTTTTATAATTTTGGAGCGTTATTTAACCTCCTTCCCGACAAACTAGTATGACTAGCTTTAAAACTGAGCCCGCTAAATCGCAAGTTGCGTTAATGCGTCAAAGAAATTAGTGGCGTTAAAACGAATTTACGTTAGTATTGCAATAACTTTGACAGCCCTAAATATTATTTAATACTTGTGTCTTTTGAGAGGGCACATTTGATTAACATATTTTGTCATATTTTATCGGCTGACTCCAAATGAGGGGAGATTGATGCCACATGGTTAAAGAGGCACTAATTCCAGAGATCCTCCCTGATTGGCTACAGACAGCAGGTGACAGGGTAGAAAAAGGTTTTTGAAGACAGCAAACTGGTTGGTCTGTTTCTCACTCTCCAGAGAAATGGAGGAAGGCCAGTGTTTTGTGTACCGGAAGGTTTTTTCCTCATTAATTGTCTGCAAATAACCTCGAGTGATAAACCTAATGAAAAGGTTTATGTTTCTCTATTTTGTGGCCGGACTGAATAAATTCTGTTTTTTTTTTGGGAAATCAGCGCCTGCATGCTGGTCCATTCTTCCCACTACCAACCATCCTCAAGTATAACAATGGCCATCTGATTGCCTACTGGGCATTCCCATTAAGTGGTTCATTAAGTGGTTTTAAGTCCACTGGAATATTTTGCAACCCAAAGTGTCCGCATGAGACAATGGTGTGAATTTAAGAAAGCCTGAAACACTTCATTACTGGGGTTGAAATGGTATAAGAAATCGTTCAGATTCCAAGTTTTCCTAATGAGGCACTGGCTTGCTGGTGCACCCGATTGGACTGTTATCAGGCAATTAAATAGTCGTTATCAGTCGCTATAAGCACCATAGATGTGGATCATTAGGGGCCTACCACGCCTATTACATTGTAAAAGTGAAAGTGAACACATTCTAACGTGTTTTAAAACTGAATGAAACGTCAGGTTTTGAACACAAACAAAAAGGCTTCTTTAGGTTTAGAAAAAAAACAACTTAGTTAAGTTTAAGGAAAACATTGTGTTTTAGGGTTAGGGTTAATAACTACAAATATAAAGACAACTGCACATTGTTGGTTTCACACCGGATGCGAACTCCGGTCCTCTGGGTGAAAGTACAATCCCATCCATCGTCCCCGACCTCCACCCCTTATGGAGTTTCACACTGTCTACACTGCAGGACCTGACTTCCGCTTCTGCTCATGTCATAATTACTACGGTCATTAGAGGTCACTGTCCTGTTCTTTAATACCTTCTTTTGGTGATCTACAATGTGAATAGATGATAAAACCTACTAGTGGGTGTAGTAGGCCCATACTGACCCACATCTATGGGGCTTATGACTGATAACGGCCATTTAATAGCCTGACAACAGTCTAATCGGCTGGCTGTTGAGACAATTTTGAAATTTGTTTCTAATAGAAATTGGATCTACAACATGGGTCTTATTTTCAAGGAATTGATAGGCACAATGAGAATTAAAGGTAATGCTAAGAACTGGGAACAAAGCAACATCACTCCAACAAAGCCCAACGGGGCCAGAAATGCTAAAGGACAATGAGAACATGCAAACAGTTTAGTTAGATCATCTGAGCCACTTTATTTGCAGGTAATAATGTCTGTAATAATCCCTAAATTTAGTAAAAGTTGAACCTGGAACTCAGTCTGTAAGCTGTGATGGGATATTCTTCAGAAAAACCCTGAAAGGCAAGGGTCACGTGACAGACTGGGGTTAGCCAGCCTAGCGCAACCTCAGCTAATCTCTTTCCATTTTTGTAAACGTTTATGTCTTTTCCTTTTTCTATGGGGTCAATAAAGAAAAAAACAAGTCAGTCTCGAATCACTGTGGCCGCACAGTTTAGACAGAATTTAGACAGCATCTCATCATCCCCGCCATGAACAAAATATAGAAGCTTAAAGGAAGTTTTCAAGCAATTGCAGCACTTTAGGAGGTGTGTTACAACTGCAAACTGTTGCTAGAGGCAAATTGAGCAATTTTCTTTTTTTTTTTACCACCCACTTATTTATTTATTTTTTTTAGAATTGCTGGCAGGCATACAGCATCTCCTTGGATACCATGACAGAAACGGTTGACCTAGGTGTATTTCTTCATGTTTTTCTCTCTTGCAATGGAAATGGTGTTTGCCCCACACGGCAGAAAGAGGAAACTGAAAGCTTTTTACCTAAATACCCAGAAAGCAGATGCCAAAAGGATAACAGCAGGTAAAACTCTAAGGTTGGTGAGTCTGGCTTTCTGGAGCCACCTCACTGCTGATTGCTGTTGGAAGAGACATTTTATGTTTTACTTTATAAAACTGAACTTGAAATCAAAATAAAAAGTAATAATTTTGCAAAGAAAGGGTGAAATGCACCCATAACTGCGCTGCCGAGCAAATGGGGTGCTCCTGTGCTATTTGCACGTATTTAAATTAGGTAATATGTATAACTTTGGCATAAAATTGTCCCCTATCTATGCAAATGGGCCTCATTGCAAGAACAGTCCAATTCACAAAGATCAACGCTAATAGCCGCACGCAGTTACAGTGAAATTATTAGCGTCTTCAGAGAGTTAGTGGTAACTGAAGCGCATTTATAAAGGGTGTCACGCCCCGACTTTCCCGTGATCATGACAGTAGTGATTGTCGCCAGGCAAAGGCATCGTCATGCTCCACTCAAACTCATTTATTTTGGGACGCAGTGACAGGATGTAATGACAGTTGTGTCACGAAAAATAAATAAGTAAAGTTCCTCTAAATGTCATTTTTGAAAATGCATTAAAAATATGTTTCCCTCTCCCTCTGCAAAAACAGGGCAAATTGCACTCAGCTGCAAAACGTTATGGCCGTGTTTGTGCTGTAATATCATTAGCACAATATCTTTTGTGAATTGGACCTTGAGACGGGGCATGTAGCGGTTGCAAATGATGTGCAATTCGTGGTGCTATCAGCGGCCGCAATCCATCTTTTGTGAATTCGTCCCAAAGTGTGCAGGAGCTCGACAATGGCAGCCAGCGTGTGATGAAACAACATGAAATAATAGAAAGTGTTTAGTGGTAATTAGTGCTAAGATTTGCAAGCTATACTAACTAGCTTCTAACTAGTTAGGTTTAGGCAATACAACCACTTAGGTAGGGTTAGGAAACGGTCGTGGTAAACGTTAACTTCACTGACTAACGACTCACGTGACACACGTGGCTGACGATACCGACGAGTCATGTGACAAAATAAGTCAACGTTACTTTTTGTTTCACACATGGCACGAACACTTGTCTCCTGGTTGAAAGTCTTGTGTTTGTTTGACCCGCCCGCTCTTAGCGAATTCTCACGCTATAAATACTACGTCACTTGCTCCATCGAATAACGCTGCAGGTGGGTTTACATTGGAGTTAGTCGAAAGCCCTTTTTGTCACATAACGTTGCTAAAGGGTGCCTCCGTGCAACATTTTCTGATGCCGAAGAGCACTTACCAAATGGCGGTATTTGGTGAGTTGGGAGTGAGAAAGGGTTGGTTTGGACTACTTAGCCTCTGTGTTGTTGTTTCATATAGGTGCAATTCAACCTGTTCTGCACAAAGTGATTGGTTGATGCCTTTATTCGCGGTGCGAAGGCTCAGAAAAATCGACCTCGTTCTGAAAAAAAGTGTCACTTTTTTGCTGCGTAATATTTACGTTCTGTGTGAAAGTATTCATGACAAAAACAACAGTTTGGAAAAATATATTGATGTGTGAATTAATCGCACAAAAAAAACGCTGCCGATGTGTAACGGCCTTAAGACAAAAAGAAACCGTGTAATTCTCAAAACACCCGCAAAGGGTGAAATAGAGAAATGCCAGACATATACAGAACAAATAGTCTCCTTCAAACAGAGTCAAAAAAGTTGACAAAAATCGTAATCGCAATACTTGTAGAATCATAAAACTAATTGCAATATATATCAAATCGGCCCCAAAGAATCGTGATAGTATCAAATCGGGAGATGGGTGTATCGTCCCAGCCCTACGAAAAGCTCTAAAAAACAAATCGAGCGTAGCGTTAGTTCAGGCAGGCCATGATGTCAAGCTCTGCTCATATGACAGCTATCAACTGATAGCAGCCGATCTTAAGCCAGCCCAATCAGCTGATGGATCAGCTGATTGGATCAGCTGATTCCCCTCTAAGCATTCATTGGCAAATTTCATACAGGGCACCTTATTTAAGCTGCTTCAACCTGCCTACCTTTGCTGCTTCCTCTACAAGCCGCTCGCAACCCACCTCCACCCCACCACCTCCTTTTAATACTATGTCTGACTTAATCAATGTCATTTCTATGGCATTGATGCCGGCTCTGTTCTGCACCCAGGGGGGTCTTTGCTGCTGCTCTCCCTGCCTTTGGCTTTCCATGTATGCACATGGAAGGGCAAGGAGGTGTGCTCTCCTTGCCTTATACTACCACGTAGGCACATGGATCCACGTATGCGTGTGGATGGGCAGGGAGGTCCCAGAGCAGAGCCGTACCGCCAAATATACTGTATATATTACTGCAAATGGAAATAAGTTGCTTTCACTAAAGTGGTCCTGACTGAACTACGCTATTTGCCCAGCATCAAACAGCAGTACAGACAAAGTTAGCAACTAGCTGGTGAACATATAGGAGCATTTAGCTGGAGAATGAATGTTGGACTAACACTCGCCTGGTGGCCAGAAAACACAATTTCGAATGAATGCTAATGTTTGCTAACAAGGTTTCTTTATCAACTTAAAGGTCCCATATTATAAAAAGTGACATTTTCATGGCTTTTATATTATAAAGCAGGTTTAAGTTCTATATAAATACTGTGAAAGTATCGAAACACTTAATCCACAGAGAAATACACACAGCCCGTATTCAGAAACTGAGCTTTTGAAACAAGCTATCAGGATTTCTGTCCATTTGTGATGTCACAAATCTACAATATTTAGACCATTTCAAAGTTTTAAACGTAAACATTCTAAATGTGTCCCAGTTTATTTCCTGTTGCAGTGTATGTGAATGACATCAGCGGAAAGGAAGTAAACATGGACCTAAGCTGTTGCCTAGCAACGCAATTCCATTGAAATGTACTAAAACGGAGCGTTTAAGACAGAGGGTAAATACAGGTATATTCAAGCAGACAGCATGAGGAGAATAAAGTTTTTTTTAAACATTAAAGTATGTAAACGTGTTCTAGTAGAAACCCAAAATACAAGTATGAACCTGAAAATGAGCACGATGTGGGACCTTTAACATGCGTCCTGGGTGATCCGATCACAAGTGGACAGTTAGAAGTACAGGTGTGACGCACCTGTATTACAAGTATGTAAACGTGTTCTAGTAGAAACCCAAAATACAAATATGAACCTGATAATGAGCACGATATGTCTCCTTTAAAAGTGATAAGACAGTCAGTGTTGTGTTCACAGCTGCCCCCAAATAGACAAAAAAAGTGTTTGTGCAGGTTTTTAATTCAACACATTGTGAGAATTGTATTTGAGTAAACTGGTTAAATCAGCCGTGTGGTCCCAGAGTATAAGACTGGTGTGCTTTTTTCATGAAAATCTTGCCTAACGCAGCTTTGAAGTGACATTCTTGTTAATCCATATAGGTTTTGTAGGGCATTTCAGCCCAAAAGTCACTGCCTGAGAAAGCTATTTCGAGTCTGACCCAGTAAATTATTTCCCCACCACCTCCTTTATGAGTTTTCTTTCTTACTGTACTTGCTGAACATTGTCTGCAGCCCTTAATTCCTCCCGTCAGCAGGGGAAATCGGCAATGCGGGGCACTTACAGCACTTCTTGACTCGTGAAGGGAATTATATGTAAATCACTTGACATATTACCTCCCTTCTCACCTTCACAATGCAGAGCACATTTCTGCAATCCAAATGCAGCAGGCGAAAGATTTGTCACACAGCAGATTGGAGCATGTGTGGGTTTTTTCTTTTAAGCACGTGGATGCATTTCTGAGTGAAATGCTTATTGGTGTGAACAATAGAGGCTCAGTGATTTGACTGATAATGCATGTCTGCGAAGGCGGGGGGGCGGGGTCAATTGAAAGAAAGACCTCGGCGTGTCAGGCAATCCGCTCGCTCAAACTGTTTATGTTAATCTTTCCCCCCGCCAACCAAGAGATGTAAGTCATTACATTAGATTGTTGAGAGGATCCTGCGGAGAAAGGGAAGTGCTGGTTAACGATCTGAAGAGAGGGGAGGATAACAGTTATGACAGGACAGAAGGGACGTGACCATGACTTGATAGCCCTCTGTAGAGATGTTTCATTAAAGACACGCAATTGTTCCTGTTAGATTTCGCTGTCAGATGCTTAAGCACAAAATCCCCTATTGTTTTTCCAACAAGTGTCTTTTCACAAGATTAGTATCCAACAGTTTTCTGTCCCATTTGTCCACTGTGCCGCCGTGAAGTATTAAACTGGAGCCATTTACGCCACCTCTATTAGAAGAGGTCAATCCAGCTAAATGATTCCTTTTCCAACTGACTCATTCTCTCTCTTGGCATACCCATTTTTCAGCAAAACTCAACAGAGCACTTCCCATTTCAAGAAAATCTCACTTTCAACTGTTGGCTACCACTGCGACATGTCTGACTGGTGGCTCTCGTCTTTCTGTGTCACCGAGCGGAGTCTGAGGCCAATTGTCACACTTCAAAAAGCTTTTCATTCCAGCATCTTCTCACATCACCTCAGTAACCACAGCCGATAACATGTCTGTCTTTCTTCCTTTTGTGGATCGCGAGGCGCAGGAAGCAGCTAATGGGGAAATGTAGAGTTTCACACACATATACACACAAACTGAGAGTCATGAAGTCTGGAAAGCAGTCCGTCTATGGTACAAAGGGCTAACGTGGCTAACAGAAACTATAAACGACATGGATACAACACACTAGCAGCCAGGCCGAGGCATCAGTCTGTCTGTTGATCGGCTAGTTTATCTCTCAGCCCAACACTTTGGTCCAGAACAAGACATTTTTGTTGATTCCCTGACCTTTCCTCTGACACCACCATCAGGTCAGAATTTCCCCATGATGAAATGTTTGGTCATACCAGCATTTAAAGGTCCCATATTGTAAAAAGTGAGATTTTATATTATAAAACAGGTTTAAGTGCAATATAAATACTGTTAAACTATCAAAACGCTCAATATACGGAGAAATACACACAGCCCGTATTCAGAAATTGTGCGTTTGAAACAAGCCGTTAGGATTTCTGTCCATTTGTGATGTCACAAATATACAATATTTAGACCATTAAACGTAAACATTCTAAATGTGTCCCAGTTTATTTCCTGTTGCATTTTATGTAAATAACATCAGCTGACAGGAAGTAAATATGGACCCAAACTGTTGCCTAGCAACGCAATTCCATTGCAATTCCGTTGAAATGCACTAAAACGGAGCGTTTCAGACAGTGTAAATACAGGTATATTCAGGCAGACAGCATTAGGAAAATAAAGATTTTTTTGAACATTGCAGCATGTAAACATGTCCTAGTAGAAACACGAAATATGTAAGTATGAACCTGAAAATGAGCCTGATATGGGACCTTTAAAATGACAAAATCAATTTATTTCAATGGAACTAGCAACCAGTGGGGGGAAGTAAATTGCACAAACCTCTCACGTGAACTTCGCCATGTAAATCTGTGCCACAGGGAATGGGAATGGGACGTCACCGACAATAAATCGATCATTTTTGGAGGATAAAGGGTAAGAGTGCCATCCGCTGGCTGTTCACTGCAAATGTCAAAAGATAACACAAAACGCTGCACAGTGAATAAGATTCAAAAGCCAAATTGTAATATGTATAGTATACAGTCGCACACAAAGGTAGGCCAACGTTTTGGGTTTCATTTTGCAAGATACTGGTAGATTAATTATGCAGGATTAGCTGACAACATAACTAGCTTATCTTTGCCCGAATGGTTGTGTAGTTGGCATTTGGCTTGCAGATCTTAATGTCATATACCTACCCGTTTGTAAATTGGACATCAGCCGCTAAAGATATACATATTTTGAACTGCTGACAGGTGTTCACTAATGTCAAAACACATTAGTGACTGCAATGGGTGGCAAACTGTCAAGATCCTTCTAATTCGTAGGATCGATATCACAAACTAACTTCAATTTTGATATGGTTATTTGTCTTTTGCACATAATTTATACATTTCTGATGATGAACGATTGACAGATGTCAGATGAATTGACCGGTGATATATAACGATAGTCTACCGTAGCTCCGTACGCTACCCCATCGACAAATGGCAAACCAACTTGACAGGAAAACTGAGTGGCGAATTCACAAAAGGACTGGGCCGCTAAACCTCCACAAAATAACACCCCCTTTACACATGGCGTGACAAATAAAAAACACAAAAATGTGAAACACTCACCTGCGAATGTCTAGGGCTTTTATTGTGAAAGGTAAGGAAGGAAGGAAGGAGTGGATCTGGTCTGCGCTCTTTGTCAAAGTTGAAAGGAATAATACAATTTGCCGTCTCAGTTCGGACTACGGAGCCTCCGTGTTGTTTCGTAAATATAGGCGCAACTCAACACGTGCACAACGTGATTGGTTGATGACTTTATTCGCGGTGCGAAAGCACGGAAAAATCTCTTTTTTTGCCGCATAATATTCGTGTTCTGTGTGAAAGTAGTCATGACAAATGCAACAGTTTCTCACTTTTTATTCTACGTCACTAGCTCTGAATGTAGCATATTTACGCGTTGACATTGCAGTCAGTACAGACTATATGGCGTACAAATGATGCCAAAAGCAACAACTGCATTCTTATTGCAAAAATGACTTGCAAATTACTGTGTCGTTCGTAAGCCAATTGGTTTGACCGGGCTATAGTGCACATAAACAGACACACACACAGCGGCAATATATAAAAAAAAAAACAAGCGTATAGTCGGCATGTGCTGTCATATTTAGTCTTTTTTGGCCTCAATATAACATTATCAAATCCATTCACATTGAGCCTACAAGTTAAAAAAGAGTGCTGATGGAAGCACATGAAATACATGTTGATGGGCCCCAGGGAGGGTTTTTTTAAACTCTTCAGAACAACACAAGGCACCCTCAGCAGAATGAAACGATAAGGGACAGATGAGTGGGTAGGAGCTGGGGGTGGCATAAAATGATTCACCATGGCCTAATTCACTCCTTGGTCACTCTCAGTCCTAATGTTTCAGAGCAATTTTACACCCTTCCTTGATATGCTGGCAGTCGGCCTCAGCTTCACTCTCGGGAGTCAAAAAGGCAAAGGCACCACTGGCTCGCTCTCAGAGCACACTCGCCGCAGCCCGGCGTTTCCACAGAGATGCCTCTGTGCCGTCACTGCAGGCTCAGACAAACATGTGCCCAGCAGAATCAGTACAACAGATGAGTCTGAAATCGTGCCTCGAGGCGAGCTTTCATGTACTAACTCAAACCCAGTCTTGCCAGATGACTACCGGCTGCTCCAAACCCGAGAGTCAGCGCTTTGATAGAGCGATGTAGAGCTGAGGGATGTCTGCGGATATGGGTTCCTCAATCTGATAAATATTAAAGGTAAAAAGGTTCAGCTCAGTTCATTGCCCGGTGGTGATGGCTGGCTCGTAAGCGGGTTTGTTTGGGTTGGATGTCCGCCGGCTCATTCCGCCTGGCCAGAGATGAAAAATCCAAGAGAAGCGTATAACAGTAGGCTACTTAATATTGCACATTTCTACCTCGATGTTGGTTTCCACAGAAACAAATATAGCATTTATCTATCGTCTACGGCTCTCTGTTTATCTTATCAGTCCGCGTGATATGAGCTCTGCTTTCCTCACACTCTACCATATCATATCTCAACACAATGAGATGAACCGCTGGTGTTTTCAGTGAAAAAAATACTCACTTAACTCCTCCATCATTTCACTGTGACCAAATTGCCAAACACAGTTTGACAGAATGAGGCTGGAGAGTTGCCTATAGCACCATTGAGAGATGTCAAAAGGCTGTGTAGAGAGAGAGATTTTTCATTTGGCAGTCAGTGAAGCCTGGGCTTCCATTCTCCTTGACTTCTTTTCACTATCGGGCTCAAACACCACATTAAAGAGAGGTCGGCTCACTCTGGCCGGCTAGATCACAGGACGGGGCGGACTGCTCAATATCCCCAATTAGGACAAAAAAACTAGTTAGCTGACAGAGCCGCTGCTCGGCACGGACCCTTAGCTTTTGCAATCAAGAAGAGCCATCCTGTTGGGTTTTTGTGTGCAGAAGGCCAGAAGTCCAATGGAAAGTAGCGGAGCTTAACATTGAAATGAGGCCCCTCGGGGTAAATGGGTTCTGTAGAAAGAGTGGAGATGAAATCCTTCCACCTGCACAAACTTGCATCCTGGGTGATCAAATTGTAATTGGATGGAGGAAAAGGCAAAAACAAAAAAAAAATGTTGTGAATGCACGAAAGTGTATAAAAAAACAAAAATAATGTCCAAACTGCTTGATCTCTGGCCAGATTCACATTTCCAGCAAATTGTAAATTTGTGCCCTGTTCAGATCTGGCATTAACATGCGTTTCGGGTGATCTGATCACAAGTGGACAGCTCTAAGTACGTCTGTTCACACCTTCATTAGAATGCGTCTCCAGTGGCCACTTGTGATCCGATCTCACTTCCCCCGCTCTATATGCAAATAAACACGTAATAAACACACGGCTGATACAGCCAGACGTTGTGATGTAATATTACAGGAATGTCAGTAGTAATATTCTACATACAAGTGAATTCGGGTACATTTTATTAACATCAAAAGATAAGGTTATCGTGTCGACGGTCCCCGGGGACCTCCGTGCCGCCGACAGCAAAGTACGGAGCTTCAGAGCCGGGGGATGAGAGCGGGTGGGTTGGTGTCAGCTCTGTGCAAAGCACCGGAACAGAAACGCTGACACATCACAAACAGTATGAAAATAATGCACTTCCTGTGCCTTGTCTGACAGTCTGAAGATTTGTAACCTATAAGATATATTTTAATAAGATACAGTTGTACCGACAGGATACAGTAGAGCACAGAGGCCTGTCTATTCACCTGAGGAGCGCAGTGAGACCCCGCGGATCCCAGCAGGACATCAGTGGAGTAGGCGGTCCTTAATGTGGCCGAGGACACATTGGCGTACACACTGCTAAAAGAATGTGGTCATATGTGGCCCAGACCACCTCTGAATGTGGTCTGATTGATCGCATCTCAATGTGTCCTCAATGCGTCTTGAGTGCGTTCACACCTGTACTTCTAACTGTCCACTTGTGATCGGATCACCCAGGACGCATGTTAAAGGTCCCACATCATGCTCCTTTTCAGGTTCATACTTGTATTTTGTGTTTCTACTAGAACATGTTTACATGCTGTAATGTTAAAAAAAATCTGTATTCACCCTCTGTCTGAAATGCTCCGTTTTAGAGCATTTCAATGGAATTGCAACAGAATTGCGTTGCCTGGCAACAGTTTGGGTCCATGTTTACTTCCTGTCAGCTGATGTCATTAACATACTCTGCAACCAGGAATAAACTGGGACACATTTAGAATCATTACGTTTAAAACCGTGTAATGGTCTAAATATTGTATATTTGTGACATCACAAATGGACAGAAATCCAGCAGCTTGTTTCAAACGCACAATTTCTGAATACGAGCTGTGTGTATTTCTCCGTATATTGAGCGCTTCGATACTTTCACAGTATTTATATATCACTTAAACCTGCTTTATAATATGAAAGACATGAAAATCTTACTTTTTATAATATGGGCCTTTAATACCAGGTCTGAACTGGGCCAAAGTGCCAATAGTCTACTAGGGTTGGGTAATATGTTAAAAATTTCCAACCAGCCAAACGACTGGCGATTGCCGATATATTCACGCACAGAATGTCAAGAAAGGAAATATTCTAACACCTATTTCCTTATTATTCAGAAAAATACAACTTCTGTATTAAATTTCTCTTTCAACGAACTTAATTGCCTCGTTAACTCATCGTAAAACACACTTCATTCAAACTCGACAAAAACAAAATCAAAATCACCAAAAAAACATCTTGGTTAGTCTTTCCACTGTTCCAACAACCACCAACTCTGCTTTGGTCAAAATAAACCCTTAATTCACAGAGTGAATTTCTCTCGTTCTTTGGAAGCAGACCATTTAATTGGCAAAATAAAATGACAAAAATCGCCCAAAAAAAACACTGACGATGTACTCAGACAATTGCTAATAGCCAATATATTCGTCCAATTGCCCAGCCCCATAGTCTAACTGTAACATCAACACAGAAGAATGACCAGGGTACAAAATTGTAGCTATTGCCCCAAAATCTATCATCTCTCAGCAGGGGATAGCAGCCTGCGCTGGATGAAATGAAATTTTTGAGTGTAAAGTCAACACTAACTACGGTGTAACTTGTTAGTTTCACACTGAATGTGTGCAGTTGCACCATCTCTACTTACTCTGCAACTGAACTAACTTGACTGTAATCAAAACATTGATTACAGACAAAGAGAGACGTTTCATCCAGTGAAGCATTCAGGGAACATGGGAGAAAAAAAACACTATTAATTAGTGACAGAAGAGACCTACAACAGATTAGTTAGATTAAAAGCGTGTGAACTGCTGCAGCTGACGTGTGATGAACACGTGTTTGTCTCTTACCTCATTAATGATTCAACAATCTCTCTCTCAATACTCAGATGTTTTTTTTTTTTACTGAGGTGAGGATCGCTGTATCACACGTACAATTGGTGATAAATGACATCACTTATAAAAGTCTGAAAAACTTCTATCTTAGCGTAAACGATTCTGCCAAAAGTCAACACCTAAATGCGAGCAGATGATGTCATCAGGGTCATCTATAGGTTTGGGGTTGAAGTTTAATAACAGTAAGTGCTGTGTTACAAACTGGGAGTGTGAGGTTTGAAAGATGAAGGCATCGAACTGGCAGAGAGGGTTTCACCTAAAGCTGCTTTAAAGTTGCATCATGGGAAGATCTAGTGTTAAAAAAAGTCAGAATATCTCTGCATCTGCTGCTTCAATTTTTAACATTTTCTTCAATCTGTCTCTCGAAGTGCAATGCTAAATCTCTGAAGTGGCCCTTTCACTCATTTAAAGTATGGTTTAAGGTACATTTATGGGTTACAATAATTATGATTGATTATGGTTTCAGTTTTGATTACTGTCATAACTGCACTTCTCTTTTTCATCGATGTTAGATAAAAACTAAGAAATGATTTATTTTCCTACAAATGATTACATATGCCTCGTGGGATCAGGTTGACCAGAGTTGAATGTTTAAATGATAATATCTAGGGCTGTCCTCGACCCAAAGAAATTCCCACTCGACAAAGACTCATACGATTTTGTTGACTAACCGATTAGTTGAATTAATCGACAGATCTGTAAAACTGAGTTTCTCCACAAAGAATCACACAAAAGTAGGGATGCACCGATACCACTTTTTTTCAGACTGAGTACAAGTACAGGTACTTACATTTGGGTACTCGCCGATACCGAGTACCGATACGAGTACTTCTCTGTGCCAAAAGACCCTCGTTAACAGCCAGCTGGAGGGTGTGAAAGTGGCTCGCGGGCGCAGCTTTACAGCGCTCCCCGCCCGGACCTCGCCGCACCATGGACAAAGGTCTCGCTGCGCCCTCTCTCCCTGCCGGGGACGGCATCCTGCTCCCGGTGCGACTGTCAACCGGGGCAGACTGGAAAGTCCTCAGTGCGCCCCAACCACGTCGTGCCGCCAGATTGGGGCTCGGCCAGGGGTCTTCGGCGATGTCGGCAACCCACCCGACCCATCTTGAAACACGGACCAAGGAGTCAGAGGGTGCAAGCAAAACCCCGTGGCGCAATGAAAGTGAGTGCCTGTGCGCGCCGGATGAGGTGGGATCCCGGCCCAGCGGGGTCAGGCGCACCACCGTAAAGTGGTATCGGTGTCGTTGTATCGGAGCCGCTTTGCGAGTACGAGTACATGAGCACAGTGTCGGACCTGATACTGGTATCGGTATCGGTACATCCCTACACAAAAGCACCACTTTATATCTTGTGTTTACCAGAGTTGTGCTCAGAAGTTTCTTGGAAATAAGTCATTCAGCATGAAAAAGCATGAAAAACGACTTAATCGACCAAAGAAATCTTAGTTGACTGAGACCAAAACAACAGATTAGTTGACTAATCAACTAAGACGGGGCAGTTCTAATAATATCTACCTAACTAAAAATCCAGATATCAAATGTATGTTGATTGGCTGCGAAGGGGGCTGAGGTGTCTGATGAACATTGAACGTGCTTAGAAGAAATATACTGTATAACAAGAGTATAATAATATGAAACAGTGTTGTGTTTGTCCCTCTGTTTGACTCCAGTTTATTGCTCTATTGTGTGACTAAACCTCAGATCTTTGCAAACAGCCTCCGACCCTTCGGGAAGACTGTAACTAGCTAAAATAGAAACTAATTGGTGTTGCTGAGGGCAAGTCTGACGCTGTAGAATACGACTCATTAAGTTTAGTTTTAATGAACTAGTGTAGTGCATGATTAGGAGTGCAGGACAAAGACCCCTATGCCCTGGCACATTAGTGTGCTTTATAGTCTGACAAGTTGGGTCCTGGAGAGTCACGGGAGTTTTATAAGTGCTTTCTGATCAGGTATTGAATCTTTCAAGGTGAGAACTTTTACCTACAGCATCCGAAACCAAGCGACAAAAGCCCACTCCGCTTCAAATGCATCAACAGCTGAGGGTAACCATATAATGATGCCAGTTTATGAAGGATTTACAGCAGAAACCAGTGGAAAAAAACTTCAAAGTGAGGTTAAAAAAAAAATACTGGAGCATTATTCATCAACCAATATGCTGCAGCAGCTCTAACAGCTACTTTTATCATGCTGCGTTGGTTTATGTCCCAGAGCTGTGTGCTCGGTGTGCTCTGCTATCATTAGACTGACAGACGTGCATGGTTTCACTCAGCTCACTAGTGCACATCAACATTTTACTTACAGGTTGCTGCAGTGCGATAGCTGAGGCTCACCGATGGGGGCCTTTTGATCCCAATAAGAAAACCCAACCTCTACTGGCAATTAGTTTGAAATGAACATGTTGGCATTGATTTTCCCTCCCAAATCTATTTTAATTACTGAATGCAATGTTAACCTTACAGATCTCTTAAAAGATAAAGCGGGACTGATCCCCCCAGAGCTCTATCAGTGCATTCTGAAGGCACTTTAATTACTTGTGGCACACCAAAACCTCAGCCAGGCAGATTAAAGAAACTCAGACATGCAGGATTGGAGAAGATTGCTGGGAACACTGGCTAAACTAGATCGCCAATGGCGTCCCAGGATCAGCTAAAGTTCAGTGTTCAAGGTGAAGATTCACAAGCCCCCCTGATGAGAAAACCTTAATCTCCATCTCTGTCTGACTCCCTATCTGTCTTTGCTATCTATCTGTCGCTCTGCAGGGAGGAGAAAATGCTTTGAGCTCCTTACATCAGGTAATGCAGGTTGTGGTTTACCAATGCAGCTCTGCTTTATTAGAAAGATAAGGACAGCACTACAGATTCAATGAAAAGACCAAAACCAATAATTAATTTATCCTACTATCAAGTATGCAAGTTTGCCAACCGGTGTTATAAAAATCAACTTTTTCTTCAGATTCTAAATACCTACCACTTGTACTTTTTACCAGCCACCGTTTTGTAATTATGTGTGTAACCAAAGAACGTATATTGCTAAGAAGTGAAAGTTAAATATTCGTTCCATTGCAACGTCAGCGCCCAGCAGCAAAGTTACGCCTCCACCATTTTGGACTGAACGCGTCTACCGGACGCCAGTAAAACGTCCGCCTACAAAGTGCAGTACAAAAGTAAAACAAAATTATTTCTATTCTATTGTTATAATTTTAATGTCTCTACTGAAATGGCCTGTGTTGAACAATACACATAATATAGATGTGCATACTATTATAACTATTTACTTACTTACTTACTTATTTATTAAACTTAAAGTGAGCGACGGACATAAATGGAAGTTAGAAAAATCCAGCACACAGATTTTGAGAGCAATCTCAAACTTTTTCATGTCAAGGACTTCCAAAGTAGATGTCCAACAGACCACAGAACATGGATGTATAAGAGGTTGTGTTCTGTGCTTTTGCCCACCGTGTTAGTAAATAACCTACAACTACATTAAATTCTGCTAATGTCATGCTACTAGCGCTACTAGCTACTGGCCGATAGCCGGTTGTTTGGGAACAGAGACGTTAATACATCCACCACCGTACAGGCTGACAGCATACAGCCCATGGGTGTATTATAAGATATTAAAAGTGATGAGATACAGCCCATATATCCACTATTACAGCCGCATACAGCTAGCAGGAAGCTGGCAGAACCGGATATGTCGTATGAGCGTGCAGGGCGGTGCAGTCCCGTGGGTCTGATGCACGTTCATTATGCTGAAGAAAATAACTCTGGATTCAGCTAGTAGGGAATTTGACATCTTTTAGGACATAATGATTTAAATGAGGGCTATTTAAGTGTTCGTACTGATTTACAGACGTCTCTTTATACTTCCATGGCTATGGACTCATTGATGTTCTCAGTCCCAAATGGCGGCATTTATTTATTTCCCTTTTCAAACTGCATTTTCCAATAGATTTTTTAAATTCCATTATGTATTTATAAATGTATTAATATATTTTTTAAATTATGAACTTATTGACTGTTTTATGTTGTTTCTGTGAATCCCTTTTTACTTTGAACTATTTATCGATGGATAAATATTTAATTTGTAAATTATTTTATAATTCGTCTTTTTATTGCCAATTGAAATATCAAATTATAAACTACTTTGTAATTTAGTCTATTTATTTATAGATTAATAAATGAATTTGAAAACATATTAATGCCTATTTTTATTGTGCAATTAGTTATCAATTAATGAAAAGTTTTATTACTCTATATTTCCGTGACACTTGTGGTCCTCCATATTAGTCTACAAAATGTGAAATAGTGAAAACTGTTTCCATTGCCGTTTCCAAGGTGACAACCAAAAGATCTTTTTCTCTTTCTACATTGCACAATAGATAAATAACAATACGCCTATATAGCAGGTTAACTGGCCCTATTCCACCTGCTAAACACAGACGGGTAACAATAGTTCCTGTACTGCCAGGCTTTTTTTTTTTTTCTTGCCTCCTTTTATCTCCGTGCTAACCCAGGTCCACAGTTTCAAAGTGAAGCCTACAGCAATAAGGAGCCATGTGCTTCATACAGCTGGCATAAAAATAAAAGAAACCATTGATCATATTCGTGTGTGTTCACAGAGCCGTGCTGTTATTCACTACCGTTCCCTCAAGTCAATCTCATGGCATCGCAGTTTCTTTGAAATTGTGCATGACAACACACACACGGTAAAGCCTAGAATGTAGATAATAATACTCTCCACTAAATGGTTAGTATTATCGGGTATCTTAATCTGAATAGAACATTTGTCCTGGGGTTAACTGCATAAGTACACCAGCTCATGTCTTCGCTGTGTGATTGGCTATCGATTTTCCATCTGTGTGGTAGATTGGTCCGCGGCTTTTGCCCAACAGAGACGGAGGAGAGAACTATGGTCCTTTTTCCATTTCATTTCTAGGGCCATTAGCACTGAGGAACTTATCAACTGTGGTTCACGGACTGTCGGTCATGTTCAAACATGACTCTGCTTCACTGCGTAAAGTCCATGAAATAGCTTCAGTTCAATAATCAATTCAGAGGTGTAATGGTATGTAGCACATTACTGTGGAGGTATTGACTGAAATCACTCTCCAGTATTGCCCAGTGATATGGTAGTACAGCTTTCCTATGACACACTGCCAGTGCCGTAAATATCGACGGTGCAACTGGTAAGGCACAGGGGCAAAAAAATCACCTTCCTACACCGTGTCCACACTGAATCCGTTATATGCACTTCTGTTACGTCATGTTAACAAACCACGTAGGCTACCTATCAGCTGTGCACTCGAGATCAGCCTGGAGACGTAACCACTTATATTCCTTTGTTTGTTCTTTTTAAACAGAAAACACATGTTTTAATATTGTGATATTTAGTGGGAATGACAAACAATATAGCCAACAGCAGTAGGAAACTTTCAGCTCTCTGGCAATCTCCCTCCAGCCAGCTGCCTCCTTATTAAGGTTTTTGTAGTGAAATGAGGAAGATAACTCCTCAGTTCAACTTCACCAATCAGCCGCTCCTGGCCCATTGAGGCGATTTCAAGGCAAGCTACAGGAATAAATAGAAACAGCTGGGCGTCTGACAAAAGTTCACGTCGCGCTGCGTCGCTCTCGGCCGGGACATTCCAATTTTTTTATTGGACATGGTTCTTAAAGGTCCCATATTGTAAAAAGTGAGATTTTCAGGTCTTTTATATTATAAACCAGGTTTAAGTGATATATAAATACTGTTAAACTATCAAAACGCCCAATCTACGGAGAAATACACACAGCCCGTATTCAGAAACTGTGCATTTGAAACAAGCCGTTAGGATTTCTGTCCATTTGTGATGTCACAAATATACAATATTTAGAACATTACACGGTTTTAAACGTAAACATTCTAAATGTGTCCCACTTTATTTCCTGTTGCAGTGTATGTAAATAACATCAGCTGACAGGAAGTAAACATGGACCCAAACTGTTGCCTAGCAACGCATTTCTGTTGCAATTCCATTGAAATGCACTAAAACAGAGCATTTCAGACAGAGGGTGAATACAGGTACAGTATATTCAGGCAGACAGTATGAGGAAAATAAAGTTTTTTTTGAACATTACAGCATGTAAACATGTTCTAGTAGAAACACAAAATACAAGTATGAACCTGAAAATGAGCATAATATGGGACCTTTAAGCAGTGTTGTTGACCTGTAGGATAAACTTCTAATACGTGAGTACTGGTTTCTCTAAGTTATTATGGGAGTGGGATCAGGGATTTAAAACTATAGCACTGTAATTGTTATGTCTCATATGTTGTAAAATGTGCACCTACTGAAATCTATGTCTGTGATAACATTTGGCTGCTGAGTGCGGGGCAGGGTGTTAAATTACCGTTCATAAATTTGGTACTCTGTCTGCTGTCTGTGGTGATGATCTAAGGCTGGTTTGCAGTATGGGAGTTGCATGGTGAGCCTCTCCATGGTGGCATAGCAATTGTGTGGAGTGGTTGTGCGTGTACATGCGTGAGTGCGCTTGTGTTTGCACCGCGGCCAATCACAATTATGTTACTCTGCTGCACACTGCCCCTGCTTGTATACTGCTACCTTGGCTATTCAGCAGCACCAAACTTACTAAAGCAAAGTAAGACCGGAGTCCAATATGTTTAATAAATAGTGATCCGGTATTAGTATTCACTGTGTGCAGACAAACTGGGTTCTCTTTCCTTTCCATTTGAATGACACAGAGAAATCAAAAGAGCGCTAGAGAGGCACAGAGGCCTTTCATCTGCCACAAAGCAAAAGTAAGTGAAAGAACAGGGCAGAGAGTTTGAGGAACTGAGTCACTGCTTCTTCTGTAGATTATCCCTTTTTGCTCAGCATGCCATGCAGAACTCCTCTGTGACTTCTGTTTTGTTTTCCGGCTTTGGCTGTCCGCCCCTTGCAGAAAGAATGCATGGACTGTCTCCAGAGGTGGAGGATATCAATCTGAAATTTGATTTTAGATATTTCATGTATGAGTATTATAAGATCATTTTAAGGGGGTTTTGATTGTAACACTGATAATTACGAGATTTTTCAAGTATTTAAAATTGTATGATTTCAGGACAAATTTAAGAAAAAGTCATGTACCCCCTAAAATGTCCTTAGTTTCTCAATCAAGGGCTCGTGAAGCTCAACTAAACTAGTTTTTACCTTATAAAATTAAAAGCACAAATCATGGGATCTCTGGCTACCACAACAATCCAAACATATGAACTTAAATTAAAGGTACATGGTGGATTTGTTTTGTATCTTGTGCACACGCATAAGTATGTGGGCGACTTCATACACATTCCTGCCGAAGGTTTCATGCTATTCCACTTATGGACAGTTGGTGGTGGTACCATGGTGGTCAAGAAACGTAGCAATGAGCCAGAAAAATGCAGGGAAAATCCATGAAGTGGCTTTTTACACTTCAGCCCTTTGCAAATGTTTTATGAAGAAAGGAAGAAAATGCATTCAATGTGTTCGTCAGACCTCAACACACAATGCGTTTTGGGTAGTGTCTTTTCCACATACAGAAGTAGAATGTATGCTCCCTGGTCATAGTTCACACCACGGAGGGTTGCCAGGTTTGTGTTACAAACCAGCCCAATGGCCAATCAAAACCAGCCCAATGGCCAATCAAAACCAGCCCAAAACCAGCCCAATGGCTAATAAAACCAGCCCAAAACCAACCCAATGGCCAATAAAACCAGCCCAAAACCAACCCAATGGCCAATCCAAACCAGCCCAACTGACAATAAAACCAGCCCAATAGCCAATCAAAACCAGCCCAATACCAGAATTCAAAATATGCCCCTGCCAAACCATATGCACTGCTTTTAAAGTCTGACAGCATTGCTATCATTGCCAAATGATAAGTAACATTCAGTAACATTTTGTAACTAAACTCAGTTTGTAAAAGTTTACAGCCTACCATGCTGCCATGCTGCCATGCTGCTATGCTGATATTCTGCGTTGCTCTGAGTACAATGATGCAGCTAAAAAAAACAAAACAGTTATTCAACTGATGAAATGCGAGTCGGGCTTCTCGACTGATAAATCGAGTCATTGGCGTTTAGGTGGCAGCCCTATTTACAAGAAAACTCCACACATGGTAATTTTAAGGTCTTTTTGAATGGTTCCATATACTGTATCAATTAAGGGTTACTTGGGGGCATTGTAAGGGACTTATGTTTTAGAGTGAAAGACAAAAAGTAATATGCATTAACATTACACAACCGACTGCTCCGGTCACATGTCGATGTGTCCTTGAGCAAAACACTTAACCCCAAATCGGTGTGTGAATTAGATCCTGATGGGCAAAATTGGCACCTTGCATGGCAGCCTCTGCCATCAGTGTATGAATGTGTGTGTGAATGGGTGAATGCTGACATGTAGTGTAAAGCGCTTTGAGTGGTCGGAAGACTAGATAAGCGCTATATAAATTGTATTCTTCATTACGCTGTTTTACAGGGTTTAGATTAGAAGTTAAAGGCCCTGCACAACTGAACACGTTACTCCACCAAATTACCCTTCTCAGTTATGCTGGGGATGGCCCTTTTTCACAGCAGACATTTTGTCATATTAGGAAAAGCACAGGTGTTACTAATGGCTCCGTTCAGTTTAAATATCTCATCAAGTCATGAGTCAGCATGGACAGTAAGAGAACCCTGAAACTGAAGCAACTAATCAAAGGAAAAGCAGCTAAAACAAAAGAGCAATCAAACAATCAGGCCAGTAAGATCATAGGAGACAAACAACCCTAACTCCAGGACTTATTCTCTCAATCTTAACCAAAAAGGCAATCCAGATCTACAATGACCCCAACCATGCCAGTGAAGGAACAAACCACTCAGCACTTTTATTATAACTGCTACTTGGTCGCTTTAAGACCTTAAGATGCATAATTGTCGTGTATTGTTGTGTATGGTGTGCGTTGTCTTATATGCCGATGCCAAGGACAAATTTCTATTTATGCAAATCTAATGGACAATAAAGTAATTTGAATCTGAATCTGAATGGAATTCATCTGCCATTCATTTTATTATTTACATCTCTGCTTTTCCCACTGTGAAAAAAAGGACTTATTATATGAGGTCACCAAACTTAAGGACCTAATAAAAATCGACAAAAAGGTTGTGGGAGATGTCACCGAAGCACAGTCTGCACACACCCACACAGTGTAATTTTGGCAAAGGGGGGGCTATGGGGCAACCAACTGGGCAAAGCAGACAACAGCCCTGGAGCACCAGAACTCCAGGGCCCTTGATAGCCCCCAGGTGAACTGTGTGTCAACTAGTTTGTGCTGAATTAGTAGAACACTTTGTTTGGGAATATGCACCGCCACTATCAACTGACACGATAATGTAATGGCCTTAAGGTAAGTCCTGCAGTCGTAGGCCAGATAGTATTCTATCAGAAAAAGATGTGCACATTGAATAGAGAACAAGGAGCCCAGCAGCAAACAGTACAGATTTGTCCAAATACAAATAAATAAACTAAATATAATAAGTAGGGCTGTCAAAGTTAACGTGATAATAACGCATTAATGCAAATTCGTTTTAACGCTATTCATTTCTTTAACACATTAACGCAACTTGCAATTTGTAGGTTGTAGAGGGCTCAGTTTTAAAGCTAGAGTGAAGATACTGACATCATATGAAACTAGAAAAACCTAAAGAATCTATTGGTACCAACCAGGGTCGGCGCCAGAGTGTTAGGGGTGGACGGGCAATCAGCTTTGACAGGGGGGGCATTTTTTTCACCTCATATGGCCTTTATTAAGTGTATCTTTAACATTATCATGTTTTATGAAAGAAAGAAACTGACAGAGAGGTGTATACATACGGCCACTTATGCGCACAGGCGCGCACGCACGCATACACATGCTGTTATGTCCACAAAAACAGGTTATAAACTAACACCGTGTCCTAACTGGAGGCGAGCGTCCGACTATCGCGCTGCACCGCGTATCTGACGCTCTCTGTCCACTGAATACGTTAAATCTGCACTTCTGTTACATCATGTAAACAAACTAGGAACATATCAGCTGTGAGCTCCAGATCAGACTGGAGCTGGAGACGTAACCACCTCAAAGATGGGTTAGTAGTACTTGTTATCTTCCTACGTTCGTACTTTTTTTTTATCAGAAAACACACGTTTTACGTTTTTATTTACTGGAAATAACATACGATATAGCAAGTAGGTTGTTATCTAGTGATCTTCTCCAGCCAGCTGCCACCTTATTTTGGTTTCTGTTTTGAAATGAGGAGGTACTGGAGGCTACAGATAACTCCTCAGGCACGCCCTGCGTCTTGCTAGTGCCAGGGTCAAAATGTGCACACACACGGGTGCCGAGATAAAGTAAACAGGGAGTTAAACAACACATTAATCTAACAGTCTGACTGATTTCTTCATAACTATAATTTAAGTTAATAAATACTAAATGTGGATGTTTCCCTCACCAGTTGTTGTCCCTGCTCAGCCTGCTGTAGTGTAACATTAGTCCATTGTTTTATTCCACAAAACTGAACAGAATAATCCAAACAGGTAGAAAAAGTAAGATGTGAGAGGAGCACAGGATGCTTTTTACTCTCTTGGTCCTAATTGTGCTTTAATGCACCAGGTTTGTAGGTCTACTTTGTCTCATTTTTTTCTATTTAGCTAGATTGAAAAAAAACAACAAAAAAAAACACGCAAACGGAGCGGATCAAAACGAGGCTTCTTACTGGAATATTGTAGTGACGGCTCATATTTCCCAGAGTTTCCATAGTAGCTGTTATATTTTTTGACAGGTAGCTCGTAATAAAGTTTCACTAGTGAACTTAATTACATATAACTGCGAGCGTCAATGCCTGTGCTAAAAGTGTCAGTATTCAAGTTCATATTTTCATTTACATCCAGGACAACTGACCCGGTTTTCTCGGCTCATTTTATCTAAACTAATCAGCCGTTCCTCTCAATATGAGTGACAGGAAAAAATAGGAACCGTGTATCCGATAGAAGTTCAGACAAAACGTCACGCCGCGCTGTGCAGCACCATGTTGCTCGCAGCCAGTTAGGACCCTCCAATAGAAAACAATGTAATCAAACCCAAGTAAATGTTCTAGTTGTTTCCTAAATGCAAAACTATCACTGTTTTGTGCTTTATTTTGCATTTCAGTGTTAAGTCCTTCTATTACCAAACTGAATGACTTAATTTTACTTATAGCTTAGCTGTTATTTCA
>CAKALU010059037.1:32331-43331 GCA_916700995.1 Hozukius guyotensis | reverse complement strand
TTGAAGAAGACTTGAAACTAGCGATTGAGACCATAAACTCATGTTTACAATGTTTACTGAGGTAATAAATCAAGTGAGAAGTAGGATCATTTTCTCATAGACTTCTATACAATCAGACTTCTTTTTGCAACCAGAGGAGTCGCCCCCTGCTGGATATTAGAGAAAATGCAAGTTTAAGGCACTTCAGCGTTGGCTTCACTCTTCAGAGGTTGCCCACTGGTCCAGACCTTTGAAACCACCCACTCCATAGAGTTGACTGCTTCGTCTGGCATCGTGGCATGAAACAGCGGTTTCTCGGTTGAAAAAGCAATCGATCCAATGAGCGCTGTGAGGGGATTAACGATTAGCCAATCAGCGCCAGGGGCGAGACTAATGGCGTTGTCAAGGTGTTGTCAAGCATATCTTACATAGACAGCATGTTTTCTCAATATGGCCCAACATCGTTTTGTTTTTACTACACTCTTAAAACCACAGCAAAACCATTATGTTGGCATGGCTACGCATCAGTGTCGGCTTAAAATTACATTAGATTCAGGCGGATACATTGGTCTCTAGTGATTGATTAGGGAAAATCAACCCCCCCCCCCATGGAAATCGGTTAGAGTGGAGGCAATGTCAGACTGAAGGTGGAAACAGAGTGTAACGAGTTGACAATTCTCTCTGATATCAGGCAAGATGTAACTGTCAGCGATGGTGAATTTGCAGCCATTTTTGGTTTGTTGACATGTTTGTTCTTCTTTTCACAAAGCGGGAGATAGTGTCGCTGTCAGAAGTTCCAGAGATCTCTGACTCGGCATTACAACTCAGAGGCTGAATGTTTTTTCTCACTCAGTTGCTCATAATTACAGTTTAAAATATATGACAATATGAATGCAGCCTCTTGTGACAACGCAACTGTGTCAGTCAGACAAACTGGTAACACTTCATTTTATAGGTCCGCAAATTTCATGGTAATTCGGTGATAATTAGCAAGTAACCTATTTCAAATTTCTTTGGAATTGGGATTACTGCCAAATTACCCCAATATTTACCTCAAAATTGATCGAAAATAACTTTATTATAAACATTATTTAATAATTATATGCTAAAATAGCATATAATCGTTAAAATAGGGCCCTTAGGCTTGAGAAGCGGCTGCTCTTCATCGGAGGTGGAAAACCAAAACTAATAGAAGATACTTCTGATCAGACACAAATCTCACCATTGTGTGACTTATTGTCTACACAAATGTAACCTGGTAGCTAATGTAATGATTCAGGGAGTTTTTTAAGAAACTGCAAATTAGTTATTTGCTAATTATTATTTATTTATCAGCAGACATGGAAATAAAGCATATTAATTAACTTTGTATTCTTTTCCTGGAAATGTATTAAATAAATTACCAGCTATTGGGAAATAGCGGAATATAATTATTAAATAATGTTTATAATAAAGTAATTTTTGATAAATTTTGAGATAAATATTGGGGTAATTTGTAAGTTCATGCCTATGGAGGCCTTAAAAAAGTTTGTTGCTAGCAAGTGGCTAAATTAAACTACTAAACGTCATCACGCCGAACACTAGTCCGCCTTTAGCTTAGTGGTGTCGACGTGAAGTCATGCAACCGTGGTGTAGTTTGTTTATAGCCTAACGTTAGCTTTTTACTTCTGCATTTATGCTTCAAAAATCATAAAAGTGGTGTTTGTGAAGATTATCTTGCGGAACAAAATGTGCAAGTATCATAAATGTTTGTTTGCCACAGAGCTTATTTTCTGCAATAATACAAAACCCAATGGAAAAATCCCATTGGGTTTTTGTGGAGGGAACCAGGGTGGTGCTAACTTCCTGGTTGGCCTACAAAAATACGTCATCCCTGCAGCACTCTATAGCTGCACACATATTACACAAATACACACACACACAGCTTATATCTTATGTATAATGAAATTGTAATGGTATGTTAATTAACCAGTGACTGATATTTTGAACTTGGTGTAATGAAACTAATCCAACCTCAGTCCTTACACACACACACACTCAACCTCTTAGATAAAATGCCTCTCACACAAATAACACACACATACAGTTTAACAGCTGCTCCCTCTGATATCTCTGTGAAGTTCTCTGTTGTTTTAAACAATAAACATTGTTTATTCATTTTTCTGTCTCTCCGTCTTTTTTCCTCTCATCCCTCTACCCCCTTCTGTCTTTCCTTCATTCCTCCTCTCTGTGGGCCATCCGTGGAGCGTTCAAGCGCTCTGACGACATGCACCGCTGACTTCTCAACATCTTGTCTCGTCACGGCAATTACACGCACACACATACACACATTTAACATTTAACATAGCCTACTCAGTACACTCAAAACATGTTCCAAAGTGTCTTTTGTATTGAACAGTACAGTATACGCTTATCACTTATATATTTCTGTGATTCAGAATGGGGAAAAGCTCCTTGTATCTCAATTGGATCAACCTTTCCTATCCAAGAAAAGACAACCAGTCGCACACTGACTCACACTCCAGCGTGACGCGTAGTTAAAATCAGGAGACGGAGGCAGGGAGCAGGTGGTCTGAGGGTTCAGGGCAGGGACCAGTCACTGACCCCCTCCATACTACCGTGAGAGGATAAGGGTTAATTAACAGCAGATTTTAATCGCCTCTGATGAATGATTCATAGCTTCCTGGTCTATAGTCAGTATTTAAAACACATGGACGGAGCCAGAGCAGCCATGAATTATTCAAGTCCCGTGCCACCCAGCGCCACTTTTCACTCACACTGAGCAAAGACGGAGCTGAATTTCAGCCTGGGAGCATCTAGCCAGCCAGTTGATAAAGAGCAAACAATTAATGTTTTGCAATAGATAGCAAAATCTGACAAACGCAGAGAGAGGGGTTAAAGAGATAATGACTATGGCAATTTCCTGAAATGAAGCAAACGTGATGCATAGTCATTATTCGGCGAAAAGAGAAGGAGACAAAGAGGGGCACGAGAGAAATGTTGGGAGACTGCCTCTGAAACAAGATAGATGAACAGAAAAAGAGAGAGAGAGAGGGAGTGAGTTTGGTCAGCTGAGATTTACTGTCTCGGCTGTGAATGCAGCAAATAATAAGTCACCAGCTAAGCAGCTTCGATATATTCTTACAATCCATGGCCGTCATGTCTCTGCTTTTTCAACTCATCATTCAACCCCCTGCTCTTTCCTTAGATAAAGTGTGTTTCAGCCCACAGAGAGATATAGGTCTTCAGTGAAAATGTTTAACGGAATGGTGAGATACAACAGTGACCAATAAGTCAGAGGTGGGAATAAAAACAAACAATGATGCAGAATTAAGAGTCAGTTCATTTAACAAACAGCCTTTTACCATACAGTACAGTACATAAAAAGATGTAGTAACGTCAGCTGTGTTACCTGGCATACCTGTACAGACTATATAGGCCAGGTCCAGGCCTCAGGACCTTTCTTCACTATTATTTCCTTTTAGTTTATACCTTGGTTGAGTTGATAACGAGCACCCCCAACTTGGGGTCTTAATTCTACATCATTGAGGAGAGGCTAACTTTAAAGGTCCCATATCATGCTCATTTTCAGGTTCATACTAAAAAAACAACTTTATTTTCCTCATGCTGTCTGCCTGAATATACCTGTATTACTCCTCTGTGTGAAACGCTCCGTTTTAGTGCATTTCAACGGAATTGCGTTGCTAGGTAACAGTTTGGGTCCATGTATACTTCCTGTCAGTTGATGTTATTTACATACACTGCAACAGGAAATAAACTGGGACACCACATTTAGAATGTTTATGTTTAAAACCGTGTAATGATGTTTATATTGTTTATTTGTGACATCACAAATGGACAGAAATCCTAACAGCTTGTTTCAAACGCACAATTTCTGAATACGAGCTGTGTGTATTTCTCCGTATATTGAGCGTTTTGATAGTTTAACAGTATTTATATATCACTTAAACCTGCTTTATAATATAAACGACATAAAAATCACACTTTTTACAATATTAGACCTTTAATGTGAACCCTTTTACTTTGTTAAAGCTACTATAAAGGAACTTTCATTTTGTGTTGACTTTGGTGGTCGCGGTAGTGTTTCCATGAGCACCAGAGTCCCTTTAGAAAACCTCTCTGGCCCTGTTCAGACCTGGTATTAACATGCGTCCTGAGTGATCAAATCACAAGTGGACAGCTTTAAGTACAGGTGTGAACGCACTCAAGATGCATTGAGGACGCATTGAGATCCGATCGTTCAGACCACATTCAGAGGTGGTCTGGGCCACATATGGCCACATTCTTTTAGCAGTGTGTACGTGAATGTGTCCTGGGCCACATTAAGGAACGCATACTCAACTGATGTCCCGCTGGGATCCGCGGGTCTCTGCACTCCTCAGGTGAATAGACAGGTAGAAGCGACCACTTGTCTGCCTCTGGGGATGGAAACGGCCTCTGTGCTCTACCGTATTCCGTCGGTACAACTGTATTTTATTAAAATATATCTTATCTATAGGCTACATATCTACAGACTATCAGACTAGGCACGCAAAGTGCATTATTATCATACTGTCAGTGATGTGTCGGTGTTTTTGGGGTCCAACAAACACAAGGCTTCCATCCAGGAGACCGCTGTTTGTGTCTTGTGTGTTAAGTTTCACTTTCACTTTTCAATCAGCTGTCCGTTCGTGTCCTGTGTTCACAACATTTAGTTTCATTTTCACTGTACAAACGTAGTAGTTTTAAGCTCAACCATGTTGTTTTTTTCCTAAACCGAACTATAATGGTTGTGTAACCTATAAACTTAAAGTGACACCAAGGGGCGTGACAAAGCAGCAGTGTGTGACGAGTTGGGATGAGAACGTGTTGTACATGCATATATCAGGCTAATGACTATTAGGGGGCAGCAGTACAAGCAGGTTACTAATCAGGTGGATATGCAGGGGCAGAAAACTCAAGGAAAATGATTAGTGGAGAAATGAGGGATGAGAAATCTGCAACACATACTGAAACTGGGAAAACCGACAGAGTCAGATGCTAAGTTAATTTAGACTAGAAGAGAGGCTTGTTTCCTGTCTAACCATGACATGATAATGGTGACACAAATAGACTAATCTCTATTTTATTTTTTCTCAGAATTATTTCTTTTCATTTCACATCTTATTTCTCCGATAATTCCCCAGTAACTGGTCTGCGGTGGTTCACCTCTTGTCCTCCTGTGTCTCCACTTCCTAATTTTCCAGGGCTGTAGAGTCTTCAGGTGGCTTTTCCCTTCTCACGGGCCTGGTGAGCATTCAGAAATGAAGAATTGACATCTGTTTGTCCAGCTTTTTCCAATAAGGGCATCAATCAGTCCATTAAATAAGCCTCAATAAAACATTATCTACAGTAAAATGCACCATTAGGCAGGTCGTTATTGTTATCCACTGATCATCTGAAAAGATCAATAACCAGTCAGGAACTCGCTGGAGCCATTCATCCCGGAACATGAAATCATGCTCAGAGTACTGAAAGAATAGCATATTTCTTTGGAAGAAAATCTGAATAAGTAAAGCTCCAGCTATGATCATTTCCTGCACAAGTTTTTCTTGCAGGGAAAGATGGAGAGTTTCGGTTTACCAACCCACCCAAGCACAGGCTAAACGAAACATCGTTAACCACAAGATAAAAACAAATGAGGCCGCTGCCCTTGTGGTTTGTGGAGAGCGAAGGGGACAGAGAGTGAGAGCTGGAGGTAAAGCTTGAAAAGAGGGAGAACGGGTGAGACTGTGTGGGAGGAAAATAGAAATAGGGGGGGGGGGGATTTGTTACTGTAATTGTGTCTGGAGCCCTTGTTTACTCAGCGGTGAAGACAGGTAGAGGCTTCAGGTTAAGGACAGATGGATAGATCGGTGTGAAAGAGACAGATTATGAGATGGATCGCTTTTCATAGTTAGATTTAAACTAAATGGTGGAAGATAGATGGTTTACCTCAGAATACAATGTGTATTTGTATCTAAAAACACACATTGTACATAGAGTGTAAAATGTGTAAAAAAAATATTTTAAATAAAGAGAAACCTCACAAGGACACTAAAAATATGTACGGTTGATTGATGGAAAAAAATGTGAAAAATAACACCATGGAGGATTCACAAGAACTGTATCCATTTCAAAATTAAAAAATACATTTTATTCTAATGTATTTATTTTTCTTCCTGTTTTCTTTTCTTGTGTGCCTCACGTTCCTGGATCCAAAACCTGAATAAATATATTGGATTAAAGAATATCTCCTGCGGTATGCCTGGAGGTGTATTTTGTTCAAGTGTTGAAAGTGTAGAGGCAAATTGAAGCAAGATAAGCTAATGTGTGTAACATGCAGCATACATGATCCTGTTCTAATGAGGCAAGTCAAATTAGGAATACATGAAAATCCGATGTTTTACTGTAGATGTAATCACACAAAGCCTCAAAAGGAAAAGTGTGTGTGTGTGTGTGTGTGTGTGTGTGTGTGTGTGTGTGTGTATTAGAGAGCATTGTCCAGTCTATCAGACAGCCCCTGTCATGTTCATGTCGCAGCAGCAGGGTATAGGAGGTGTTCTTGTCTCTGAGTGATGCGATGGCATGAACAGCATGGTTTAAGAGCTAAAAGAAGGTCATCGATGTCTCGCTTCACTATCTCTCCCTCCTCTTCTCTCCTCTCTCTGTTGCCCCTGTCATCCCTACTGGATGATCCCTCGCTCTCTCTTCCACCCCGGCTGTCTTTCTGTCCTTCGTCACGGGTTGCTGTGTCCATTTCTTTTTCTTTTTTTCTTTTGTTCACTCCATCCTGCTCCGTGTTGAACTCAACTCCTCTGGACTGATTTTATTTGTTGTGCGCAATTCACGGTCCACCAAAAAAAGAAGTATTTGTAAACTGTGAAAGTAAAAGCTGCGAGACAGCTACGGTACAGAGAAAGACGAAGGTCCCAGACCAGCCCAGGTTTGTCACTCAGTCCCAGGGAATAAGACACGCTTGGAGCCACCAGACACAGTTGCCAGATCCATCTCCTGTCATCGTTTAGAGAGGCTGTGACCTCTGAGCGGCGAGAGGATCACCGCTGCTAAATTATTCACAACTCTTTTTTTTTTTTTTTTTTTAAATGTGGGAATGTGAGGGGGTGTGGGTAGGTGTCCGGACAATTTGGTGAGTTTAAATGAACTGTTGAGTGTTTTCACAGCCGCTATCTCTGGTGACAGAAGGCTGCATCTCCTGACAGGCTCTCGCAAATGAATATCAGATTACATTCCCACCATATCACCTCCTGACATCTTATTACATCTACATCTATGTACTGTAGATGGGTAGGTGTAATACAGTGCAAGGTTGGGTGTGCAGTTCACTTATCTGAAATGATATGGGAAGTCAATGTTCTGTACACGAATGTGACCCTGTACATGTCCATAACTAAAGAGTCTTCAATCATGCTAGCAGGTCTGTGAGGTTGTAGTCAGTCCAACTGGTGCTTCGAGCTAAATGCTAATGCTAGCGTGGAACATGCTCACAATGACAACGCCACTGCGAGTCCTTGTGTCATTGTTTCCTTTTCTCATTCTTCTATTTGAAATTTCCGCAAGATCCATTTCATTTTATTTTGGTATTGCCGTTTTGGTTTTACACATCCCAGTCATCAGTTGAAACTAGTGCAGTGCCCGCTGGTGGTGTGCCGGTTCGGAGCACGTGCCTGTTCAAAACTTTTCATTGTCATTATTGGGGCGGCTGTGGCTCAGAGGTAGAGCAGGTTGTCCACCGATTGGAAGGTCAGCGGTCGATCCCCGGCTCGTCCAGTCCATATGTTACAGTGTCCTTGGGCAAGATACTTAAACCCAAATTGCTGCCGAAAGCTGTGCCATCGATGTGTGTGTGAATGGGTGAATGCTGACAGTAGTAGTAGTGTGAAGTGTTGAACTAGTGTGAAGCACTTTGAGTGGTTGGAAGACTAGAAAGACGCTGTATAAATGCAAGTCCACTTACCATCTCAACCTGTTTCTGGCGCTGTAAGCCCATATAAGCCGTGAGCCCTACTGTTTCCACCCGGACGGCAATAGATCTACACCAAATATCTTTCCGGTTTAAGCTGCGCTCACCGCATATCACAGCATCACAGCAAAGCCGGCCCGGCGTGGTGCAATCCATTTGAAATAACAGGTTTCAGAGTGGTGCCGCTGTCACATTGTGTCTGAAAGGGCCTTCAACCCAGCCACTGCCCATCTTCCATCTAGAAGACCGATTTGGAAGAATACCCCACCAGCCGACTTCACCACCCAATCAGCTTGGGAAAAAGAATGGGAGCCCAAGGATGTCCCAAACAAACATCTGGTGTCAAACCCCACCCAACAGGTCCCTGGCACCAACCTGTTAAGGTTACAGTGGTCAACCCTCAATAGACTCAGGTCCGGACATGGCCCCTGCTTGGCCAGCCTTCTGAAATGGGGCAGCAGCCCAAGCCCATTGTGTGCTTGTGGAGAGGTGCAAACAATGGAACATATCATTGAAGCTTGCCCGCTCCACAGTCTAAAAGGAGGGTTAGTCACCCTCCATACAGCAGACCAGGAGGGAAGCCTGGCTCGAGGACTTTGCATTCGCTAAATAAATAAGTGAGAGTGAGAGAAGGAGAGCGAAATGGAGAGTACTAAGTGAATTATATACTCTAGCAGGGGCAAGAAATGAATGAATGAATGAAAACTGATGATTATTAGCCTAGTTTGTACCAGAGATTCACACAAGTTCACGCCAGAGGGGCAAATTATTCAGTTTTCTTTTCTGAGTATTAAAAGTAAAACTAAAAGTAGGCTATTTAACAACAAATGCTGTCAAAGTGTACTTATTTTTTTTTATTTTGTTATTTTCATTCTTTAAAAGTCACCAGAATGCAGGAAACAAAGTCTCTGAAACTCACATTTTGCTGGGGGAGGACCCCAAGCCCCCACACTTTGGTTTTGAAATCATCCCTATTTTTGAGGTCTAAAGGTTGCCAAGTATATGTTCTCGCTTGCTGCTTGCAGCGTCGTTGGGGTCTCGCGGCCGTTTGGAGCGGGCTCATTGCTTGGCCCCAAGGAAGTGCTGCTTGCAACAGTGTTGAGAAACACTCGGTGCTCGTTGACTCCAGGAAAGTGAAGAAGAGTTTGGTTGTGGCGTTAGTATGTCCAGCATCCAGCAGCAAAACTGTAATGCACTCAATGAGCCTCGGTCTGCCCGCTGCGGACGACATACTCAAGCCTGCAGAGCCCAAATTCGACAAAGCACTCCATGGGGTCTCCAGCAATACATCCAGTACGAAGTGTCTGTTGTTACTCAAATATAAATATGAACACATATTGTAATGCACTCGCGTTGTACATTTAGTGTCTTGTCTCTATAACCAGTCTATGTGTCAAACCTGCTAACACATACATTACACATCTCTCCACACCTCCAGTATCACTCTCTTTCTAATTTGCGCCTATATCTGCCTAATCAACAGTGTTATTGTCCTTTGCTCAGTAACACTTGCACTGTAACAAATCAGTGTTTAATTTCTTGCAAACACTCTTTGTAATTACGGTCATAACTTGTACAATAATGACAACAATACGATGATTTTTTTTTTACTATCTCGCAAAAGACATTTAAATAAAGAGGCTCAATGTCAAGATCAAAGTTAGAGGTTTCATGCATCTTTTGCATAAATAGTTATATTATGATACTGATTATTTTGTGAATGTGATTCAGCAGTCCTGCAGGGGTCTCAAAAATATCCTAACTGCTTCTCCTATCCTAACTTCAGTTTAAAAGATAGGAAACTCCTATCTTCTTATTACAGAAGCAATACCTGAAATCATGGCTGTGTCCTATCCTGTCTCAGGTCTCCTATCTTAACTTAACTTAGGAAATCATAACTATAACTGACTTTTTTTTTAATAAATTATCCAGTAAGTGTGTTATTATGATGTGCAAATCTAGTTTTGACAACCTCAGAGCAGACAAATGCTGGCGCACCCCCTGTGATCTTTGGCTCCACCCGAGGTTAGGAACCACACAGCACAAAACTAACTTTTGTTGGTATAAAAATATAACAAATATTACTTTTAATACATGCCATTTACAATATTGCTTCACATCTGTTCCAGTCCTGTGTGCGTGTCTCGTTCGCCCGGCGCGGTCTCGCTCTGGGTTTCCCATGTTGGAGAGATTCAGAACACAGATTTCCTGGCGGGAGCAGCAGGTTTTTGGGACAGACAAGAGCTTTAATTAATGTTCAGTGTGGGGTGGAGGATTTCTGACACAGTTACCCAGAAGGGATTCGGAAGCTACTTTTGATCCACGACTAATGAACTGTACGTGGTACTCTGCCTCTCTTTCTGTCCACACAGGATTTCATTCGTCATGTCACTGTAACTGTACTAGAAACTGTGTTAGTCATGCTTTCAAATCTAGCACCATCAAAACTACAAACATTTGACAGCTTATACAGTCAAAAACATAACTGAGGTGTATGAAGATGAGGAAGAGGTGGCTTTTAAATAAGCTTTTCAGTATTTTTTAATTTTGTCAAACAGCCATATGTCCATGGCAAAATATCTAATTACAGAGTACCAATACGGATATGAATTGGAGTGATAAATCATTATTTACCGATGTGAGAGGGCTTACTTAACCTTGGAGTGCTGGCAGAATTAAAATGTGGATTTTCAGGGGGGAAACTCACTCAGTATGCTCGACCATGCCGTGGAAGGAGAGCAAGACACGAGTGCAAGAGGAGGGGAAAAAAGGAGTGCAAGAGCTGAAGATGGAGATGCAAGTAAAAAACGGCAGGAAAGGGAACAGGTGCAGAGCACAGAACAACACACAGAAAGAAAGCAAATTGAGAGACGAGTGTTGTGCGGAGAATCTGTGGAGAAGTAAGTCAGGAGGAGATAAAGGGATGAGAGGGAATCAGCAGCCAGGAGGTAAGGGACAGGTAGAGGTGGGATAGTGTGGTTTGGAGGGGAGGAGGAGGTTGGGGGGGGGGGGGGGGGGG
>CAKALU010059037.1:0-32269 GCA_916700995.1 Hozukius guyotensis | reverse complement strand
CCCCCCCCCCCCCCCCCCCCCCCCCCCCCCCGTGGAGAGCACAAGACAGATGACAAATTGTGATTAATAGATGGGGTCCGGGGCAGCAGTGTGGAGCGCAACTCATTAATAGAGAGAATTAGAGAGGCTGTGCAACTCAATCTGCACACTGTCACTCGCAATCAAGGACCATAATCAGATCTGCACACGGACAGAGGTAGATGTACGAGAGGAGGGGGTTCAAGCATATACACACTTTTTTTTTTCTACACTTACGAGGAATGTCCACAGTAGCATTCAATCCCCGGGCCTCCTGAACACTTAACCCTGACCACAATTCAATCATATAATGCTCTTAACCTCAAACTTCCGTGACAACGTCTTCGGTCGGGACGGCGTTATCAGCTGTAACGGCCGTATGAGCGCAGTGCAGAGTGGTGGCCATTAGCTAGCCAGTGGGGCACGCACACAGAGACTCACTTGCACTAACATGTATGCACGACTCCTCTAAATCTTTACATAACAAATTGTTGTTTGCTGCTATATTAATGCTCTGAATGTCGTATAGAGAACCTTTAAAACACACTGTTGAATGATGAAGACATTGCAGAAGTGCCTTAGGAGTCACTTCCTCTAATGCCTGCTGGCTATGGATGAATAACATAAAATAAATTAAAAAAACTCTGACAGTACTGACGTGAATTCATGAATATATCTGAAAATACAATTCATTTTTTCACAAGAAGTTTGGATCTGAATTTTATTTACTCAAATCTGCATCTTGATGGTGATTTTGAAAATGATTGTTCTGTTAATAATGAAATTAAATGGTCAGAGGAAGTACATAACAATATATTTATGTGTCGCCTATTTTCTTTTTTACCCCCTCATAGATAATGTATCTTAATTGTACATTGTGGAGAGATTGTTTTGTCAACTACTGTTTCAACTGGGTAAATCCAATCCAAATTCATTCATAAAGCCCATTTAAAAACAACAAAAGTTGACTAAAAGTGCTGTACAATTAAACGTAAAAACAACACAATAAAACACTAAGACCAATTTAAAACCAACAGGACATTAAAATAATAAAAGCATCATGTAACAACTACTAAATGGACCTTATGCTGTGTGTGAGATTGTTGTATCAACTAAGGTCAAGAAATAACTTTCAGTCTTGACAAAATACTATAAGATGTTTGTCGTTCCTTCCCAGATGCACGCTTTTTCTAGCAGGACATCATTTGTGAGAATGTTATAATGTGAAATAAAGAAAAATCTGAAACGATTACATGAGAGTCTATGGAAAACAGCTGTATAGTTGTCAGACCCTGGATAGAGCTGGCCGGTGCTACGCTTTGATTGGCCAGTCTGTGTTCTGGCGGCACGACTTAGCAAAGGGTCAATTGATGTCTTGTCTTTATTTAATTGATTTTGATTGCATCCAGCTATTTACTTGCTATAAGCACTGATCGGATGAGCCTCAGGGACCATAGTTACTTGATGAGAGAGCTAAGTAAATCTGTGTGTCGTCTGCATATGATTTGACCGAGAGGGGAGCACGTACAGGTTGAATAAAAGCGGCCCGAGAATCGAACCCTGGGGGACTCCACATTTCATTGTGATCTGCTCAGATTTATCATCACCCCCGTCTTCCAGATATGATCTGAACTGAGGACTGTACCAGATAATCTCACCCACTTGGGTCAAGCAGCACCAAAACTGAATCCATATTCAAAGTCTTTTAACACATTTATCGGGTGGAAATGGGACGCAAACAGCGTTCTCCTGTCTTAAAGTAACACACTTAACCATACTCTCCGACTTCCTCCCTAACAGTCCCACTGAACATGGCCACTATTCATTTTATATGGGACACAAGGGTCCCTTGCCTCCAAGATTACACATACAAACAAAAATAGACTGATGCTTTGCACAAAGCCACATAAGTTGTTGGAGACACACAATATTGGCTGATGAACAAGTTGCAGTGGGTTTTCGTCGTAAGATTTGTTTTAACAATGTCACGCACAGGAGTTATTATTTGCACAACCACAAGAGGTCCTTGTCAGGTAAATGTAAAGATAGGTCGCATTAGAAGAAACAACTTCTGGTGCATGCAGAAAAATTTAAATTACACTTTCCACTGGGTAGATACACACTAAACAAGCCCATGTTACTGTATACAATGTGATGCTATGACCCCTATATTTCCATTACCCTCCTTCTCAGGCTCTCGCTCTCTCCTTGTCGCTCGCTCTCTGACCTGTGAGATTGCAGGTCAGGTTAAGCCCTTTCCGCCGCCGCTTACTGGTCTTGTATTTGTGTCTCGCTGTGTTGATAGCACCTCCACCTTGTATGAGCTGGTTAATACCATGGTAACCTCTCTGATCACATGGTGACTCTCTGCTCATGTCCTGATTGGTTTTACTGATTGTTCTTAACAGGGAGAGTCACTATCCTGCTGGTAAATCACCTCTGTCCAGTCTTATCTATCTCATCGTGCTGCTGTCTGGAAAACCAGAGTGTGTCAGCTGGAATGACTCATTCCAACGCGTTGAACCTGCTTTTAAATCCAGTAACAGAGTAGCCTGTTGGCCTGCAGAGACCTGAGTTCAAACTGCCGTGTTGGGAAGCTTCAGCAAGATGCGTAACTCCTACCAGCTCCAGGAGTGCTGTTATGTAAGACAATTTCACCCAAGAGGATGTATTATGTTTACAATAAAACATAATCATGGTAAATAATTTAATGATTGAAATCATGCATCCACCTATTAACGTGCCACCAAAGTTTCATACGTGGATAATGATGAAAACTGAGAAAATCTGCCGTGAGATGAAAGCTCTGTAAAAGCAGATTTTTTTCCCTAAAATAATTATGCAACATAAAATACTTTTACAAGAACAACATCAATTATAAAAATTATAATAAATCAAATGAAACAATACTACAATTCCTGAAAGCTGTTTTGAGTTCCTTGTACTGACATATATATCAATGTTTCCTAAATACATACCCATATATACAGTATATCAATATTCCAAATACATATAGCGGCATAAACTGTACATACCGTTTAAATTGATCTTTTTCTAACAGTAAATTGTTCTGTCTGTCCCTTATTTGATCAGATATCTGCACCATAGACTGCATATAAGACGTGGACGTAGTCACTGATTTGTGGACTGCTGATTTGAAGCTTTGAGCTCTGCGTTTTGGCTGTCGCCATCTTTGTTTTTTGCATCCAGAATTGACACGAGAGGGTGGAGCCCTACCGAACGAAAGTACAACCGAACGCTGAACAATTTTTAGGCGACCGGAAAAAGATTATAATTAACTTTCATGAACTAAAACACACTGTGAAAGGGTTAAAGTTGTAAGACAAAAACATGGACAACTCCCAGACAGGACAACGCCGTGGTAGCGACCTGTAAATCACAAGGTAGCCACGCCCTAAAGCATACCCTGCTTTATGGTCTATTTGACTCTAAATGGGACCATAAGTTACTAAATGAACATCATGCTGCATTGAAGAAGACTTGAAACTAGCAATTGAGACCATAAACTCATGTTTACAATGTTTACTGAGGTAATAAATCAAGTGAGAAGTAGGGTCATTTTCTCATAGACTTCTATACAATCAGACTTCTTTTTGCAACCAGAGGAGTCGCCCCCTGCTGGCTATTAGAAAGAATGCAAGTTTAATGCACTTCAGCATTGGCTTCACTTCTCAGACCCCGGAGTTCCCCACTGATACACACATAGATCAACATTCCAAGTACATATAGTATGTACTGTACTCATATCATTTTAAATGATCTTTCTTTTCCAATGCTATACATAAAATATATGCCCCTTTTAGAGGTACAGTCAATTTTTCTGTCTATCCTTTATCTGTCCCTTATTTGATCAGATATCTTCACGTGTTTTGCCTCTTATGTAGCCTACATATGGTCTTTTTCCAGGTATTCGTGGGTCAAGGCAAATTTGAAATTTTGGGCTGTATAAATAAAATGTATTGACTTGACTTCAAGGCCAGTCTTGTGATTTTAATGACAGACATACCGAGTTTTACTCGCCTGGAAAAAAGCATGCTCTGTCCCAGCATTTGACTCCAGTTTTCCTCCTGCTCTGGCTTACTGATGGGGTTGAGTCAGCGGACCTTTTGTGTTAACAACAGCAGCCGTGTCCAACCTGAGACTTAACCCTGTAACCCTCTGGTCTTCAGATCCTCCAGTCTGTTGTTGCTCTAAAGCCTTTATATCAATCAAGTCTCCACAGCTCACACACACCTGAAGGTCAGGAAAGAGACATCGGAGTCAAGGACAAGGAAGGAGATGTGACCGTGTTAATAACCAAATATGAAGTAATATTTTGTCAGATTAAAATTCATTATTGTACAAATCAAAAGGAAAAGATCAAACTGTTTCTTGCAGTAAACCTGAGCTTTAATTAAACACATGGAGAGGGTGATATATTATAGACAAGAACATGATATCATATATCACGAGGAAAGAGAGTCAGAGACAGACATTATCGCTTCACAGCTGATATATTCATCGGCTTAGTTAATATTTCATAGGGCTCTAAAAACCTCATTCTCTCTAAATTGTCCTCCCTTCTTGGCAATAATAATTTAAATGCAGGGAGCCTCTGAGTGTGTCACCAGTGTGTCAGAGCTCACATGTAAATTATACGTGTATGTGTGCACATATGTATGCATATAGGCACTCACACACGCCCCATAAAGGCACATAAAGAAGCACGGCCGGAGGCATGCAGTGGATATAAGCAGAGAGTGTAGTGTAAAAGCACATATTCATGAATGCAGACAATTCTTTTTTGCCTCTATACGGGATTTGCCAATTTTATAAAATGTAGAAACCACACGGTTTCCCACTTTCTGACAAGCAGTAGTTATTTTCTATCTCCAAATGCAAATGTGACTAGAGGCTTGGCATCTGCCTGAGGGCTCAGTTGGCTGACAGTATGCATTCTGGGGAGTGATCTATTGATCCATATTCAATATCTGCTTCACTCTCCCGCTCAGTAAAGTTGGGAGATGAATAAATAAGGAGCAGAACTGACAGTACATACAAGTACACTTGTGCCTTGGAGGACTGGGGGGCTGCCTAAATGGTTTACTTGCCCGTGTCTTGTGTAAATCCCCTCCAGACTAATATTTCTTGATAAAATGTAAGCTGCGTTTCAGGAAAGATGTGTTTATAATGTCAGGTGTTTCTGATACATCCGAGTGTGGTCTGACAGAAAGAAATAACTCACTAAAATATTTCAGAGCACTCCCAAACATAATAACGTAAAAAAAACAATGCCCAATATTAGAATAAATTAATTTATAAATGCTATAAAGGGTGGGAGAAAAGAAAAGAAAGGAGACCATGAGGAGATGGAGGAGGAGGAGGAGGAGGAGGAGGAGGGGGAGGCTGTCAGCAGCGATACATCTTTCATCTCTAACGAGGTCTGAAAGCTACAGAAACACAGACATTGACAACAACCCTGAGAACACCACTCTCCTCCTTTCACCTTATCCTTTTCACTTCGACATGCTGCGTGATGCGTGTCAGTCTCACATCTGTAGCCCACGTTTTCTACTCACACTTAAGTCTCTTCACACCTGCTGTTCAGCCAAACACAGCTCCACAAGTAGCTGTACATCTCTTACTCATACTTGAAAATCTATGTTTGGCCAAGCAAGCCTATACGTATAATACAGTTCTACACAGTGTGATGTGCTCCTCATGAAGACCTGGTAAGACAACATACATTTAAGAAGAAAAATATAGAAATATTATATAAGAAAAAACCTTGAAATGATCCCTATATTACAGTAAGGTGTAATGTCAAACAGTTCAGCCTAGTCGCACAGCAGCTCATAAAATAGTCAAAATTTAATGTATTGATTTGTGTACTTAGACACGAATTTCACATTTTTTTCATGATGTCAAGTCAAGTCAATTTTATTTGTATAGCCCAAAATCACAAATCACAAATTTGCCTCAGGGGGCTTTACAATCTGTACAGGATACGACACCCTCTGTCCTTTACAGAACGACAATCTTATCGGATAAGGAAAAACTTAACCAAAAATAACCCTTTTAACAGGGAAAAAAAATGGAAGAAATCTCAGGAAGAGCAACAGAGGAGGGATCCCCCTTCCAGGATGGAAGTTACTTATGTAATCCACACAACCGATAGGTATAAAGAGCGACAAACGCAGCGTAAGGAGGTCGGGGTGGATGGGTGTGTCAAAAAACCCAGGAGACCAGTGTTTGTACCCAGTGTGAAAACCAGAGGTCAAAGTTGATTTATTTGCTGCGTAACTTCTGTCCTTAAGTTACGCCACTTCTGGAGTTATTTTAACCCAAACCACAATGTTTTCCTAAAGCGAACTACGTAGTTTCTGTCACGTAACTTCCGTACTTAAGTTACGCCACTTCCGGAGTTAGGCTATTTTACATGGATGTATAAAGAGAACTGGATACAGCGTTCATTCCTATGAGAGTTGCTCAGTGGTGCATGAAGCCAAAATGGCTCAACTGCCGAGTGATAAAGTACCCGGATCATCCGGCGATCTTCCGCATCCTTTAACTCCGCCTCCCAGCCCTCGGTCCACCCTCGATCTGGGTCTCGTTCACATAAACGCAGGAAGAGAAATAACTCTGGATTTGGCGATTTGTGCATTTTACAACTTTTAGGACCTAATGATTTCAAAAAAATTATCCGCCGAGGTACAGGTCTCTTTCCCAATGTAAGTCTATGGGAAAAACTCTTTTTCTTGGCCATTGGGAAGTTGTAGTACCGCAGTTTGACCACTACGAAAATATGCTTCACAGCCCGGCGCTCTTCCTGGGGGTTTGCTATTTTAACCTAAACCACGATCTTTTCCTAAAGTGTTCTAAGTAGTTTTTGTCACGTAACTTCCATACTTAAGTTACACCACTTCCGGTGTTATTTTAACCCGAACCGCAAACTTTTCCTAAACCTAACTAAGCAGCATACTATACATCTGTTGTCTAACAGTCAATATATTCCTAAACCTAACTAAGTAGTTTTAATTTGAAAAGACTGGAGTGGAAATTGACATATGTGTTGCTGGACAGTCGTAGAAAAACACACAAAAAATACATTGTTGAAAGTGCTGAGTGTCACGAAAAAAAGGGGAAAATTTGTGTCTATGTACACAAATCAAATAGATTAAATTTCGTGACTATTTCACGAACTGCCGTGAGCCTGTGTCTGCGTCCGGAATTTCATACTAACATGCTCTTTAGTACGCTAAAACAGTATGTGAGATATTTTACAATGTACACAAATTGCAAACTATTTCTGGTGAAATATTACAGTATGCAACGCTGGACACTATGGCAGTATAAATATCCCACAATGCAATGCGGTAGTGAGATAACGTTCATAACGGACTATGATGGACAACTCTGTAACATCAATAACACTTCAATTCAACTGTAAGTATAAGATTTCACTTTGCTAAGTGTAATATATATTTTCAAACTAATTCAGACTTTGATTCTCACAAACCATTGTTTTGGTCACATGAGGTTGGCACGGGTTACCATGGTTGCACATCTCCAACCGGCAAGGAGGCTCTCAGCGAGTGACGACGTAAAGTACTGCTCAGTGCGTCTGAAAAAACAAGCTTCGTCTGAAATTTCATTCTCAACCTCAGTCAACCTCATGTGTCCAAAACGACGGTTTGTGAGAATCAAAATCTGAATTAATTTAAAATATATATTACGCTTAGTAAAATGAAATATAATATAATAGTAATAGTAATCGTAATATAAAAGTAATATATTTTTTAAACTAATTCAGACTTTGATTTGGTCAATATGAGGTTGTCACGGGTTACCATGGTTACACGTCTCCAACCCAAGGAGGAAGTGACGACATAAACTACTGCTCAATGCCTCCAAAAAGATTCATACTACTGTTTATTCACACAAAAGGATGTTGAACTATAGTACACATATTGAGTATGTATAGTGCATATAGTATATGTGATCTCGGATGAAGCATGTGTTGAACAGTTATACAGCAATAATTATTGTTATCAATTTTTTGGTTCAATACTGCAAATAAATCTTGAAAACGACACCCTTTGATTAAACTATTAAACAGATGTAGTCATTTTGATTTGTGAAAAGGTCACACAGGCAGGATGGGAGGGTGAAGCTCAGTGTGTGTGTGTGTGTGTGTGTGTGTGTGTGTGTGTGAGTCTCAGTGTGTGTGTGTGTGTGTCTCAGTGTGTGTGAGTGTGTGTGTGTGAGTCTCAGTGTGTGTGCGTGTGTGTCTCAGTGTGTGTGAGTGTGTGTGTTCGTGTGTGAGTCTCAGTGTGTGTGTGAGTCTCAGTGTGTGTGTGTGTTGGGCAGAGAGAGAGAGGAGGGGGGATTTGGTAGGAGGCAGAAGATGCTGAGGAGAGAGACGCAGGACGGAAAATACAACAAGTGAGTGAACTGTTGCTCTGCAAATAAAGTCGCTCTGCAGCGGGATTTCTGCAGGGCGAAAGTCTGCAAAAGTAACTCTCCAGAATGTGTCATTTTATTTGACGGACGCGACTTTTGAATTGCTTTTATCATCATTAGTATTACTACTCTTTTTTTTAAATTTATGTTTTAATTATCTGCTGAGCGCTGCATTGTGGACGGTGCTGTTTGGTCACCATGCAGGAGGAGTCCTGGATGAGATGCTGCAAGTTTAATTATTATTATTATTAGTGGGACTTTGAGTTTGCAGCGCAACTTCACTCCGATGCGACGGTGAAAAGCGCTTCAGTCAGTTCTTTGGGAGGATTTCAGTCTTCAGTCTTCAGTCCTGGACCAGGTTTTTCCTGCGGCGTTTCCATCTGAACCCGCATCATGATGACAAAACACTGAGAACCGGGTTGAAAAGAAAAGAAAAAACACACTGGGGTAAGCTGATCTGAGTTTCTCAAAAAAGTTTGCTGGTGAAATCTGTATATATATATATATCTTGCTCTGATTAAAGCTGGACGGATGTTAAAAATGTAAGTGCCCGTTTTAATTATAAAGTTATTAGTGTTAGAATTAGAATTAGAATTAGAGTATTAGAATTAGAGTGTTTTTGAGTTTGTAGACCTTAATGAATGTAGGCCTGTGATAATATCAACATGTAGCTGTGACCTCAGCTCGTTTGATTATTAGCCTATATTACTGAGGTTTCCCATGTCTTTTTTTTAATTTATTTTTTATCAATAATGACACATATGTTTAAATAGCCTAAAATATTCACAATATCCTGTATTACATTTTTTTTTCCTTTTTTAAAATTTAAATATTTGTTAATAACTAAATGAAGTGCTTTATTTGTTAAATTTCTTCTATTTTTTCAGTTAATATGTGTTATAGTAAAGGTATTTGTTTTGTTAGTTCATATTTAATTATATGTGTGTGTGTGTGTGTTTTTCTTTCTATAGATTCAGTGAAAATGTTCTCTGCTTCATCCAAGCTGCTTTTAAAACAAGTTCCCACATTCAACACAATTTGGCCCTTTCCTCAGAATTTGCCTTTTTTATGACCTGTAACAAATCTGTGGCTACTTTGAATGGAGGAGTATAGACCGCTGAGATAAATCTAATCCAGGCTCTTGTGTGAGCCCATCAACAAAAAGCACAAGAAGGGATATAGAAAAAGAGCAGAGATTTAGCAGTTTCCTCGTTCTTCTCTTCTCTTCTCTTCTCGTTCCTGGACAGACAAGTAAAGCGCCCTTCCCCATATGTGGTGGGTGAGATGAACTCCAGTGGGAATACTGTAGACCCCACCTGACAGCTCTCTGCCTGAGCAACTGAAAGCTTTTCACTGGAGCCTCCACAAGAGCTGGATGAAAGAAAAAAAGCCCTAAAATCCAGCATCTCAACGGTGATGCTCATTTTTGACAAAGACATTTAAAATATTTATGTTATTTTTGCAAAATAATGTGTTATCTTTAGATAGGTTGAAAGCCCTCTGACATTGTGAACCAGAGGAAATTGAAAAATAAAAGGATACAAAACAAACCATACTGAATACCAAGAAATGGAAAAACCTATTTGTCATTCTCCCCCCGACTTCTGATTTTCTCCTGTCTGAGACTGTCCCGCTCCTAGAATAGCCCCCATTTCCTTTCTCTACCCCACACAATCACATATTTTCCTCCTCCACTTTCTCAATCCAGTAGTTACTTTCTTCAGCTTTCAGTCTGGCCGGCACAACCATTCCAGCTAAGGGGGAGGAGGACTTCCTCACGCTGGCCGCCTCCCGGCTCAGCCGCAAGAAACGAGTCATCGGGGCTGGAGTCGGCGTGGCCATGGTCCTGGTCCTGCTGGTGGCCATTCCCCTATTGGTCCACACCACCAAGGGGGGAGGGTCCGGAGGAGGGGGCACGCGTTACGAGATGCGCGGGAGCTGCAAGATGGTGTGTGACACTTTCACCCCCCCACAGGGAGAGCTGACAGCCGTCTCCCCTCAGCCCCCAGACTTCTCGAACCGCAGGGGCAGGGGGTTCAGAGGGACCGCCGGAGTTCCTGGTCCTCCAGGACCTAAAGGGCCCCCCGGAGAGCCCGGCAAGCCCGGCCCACCTGGTCCGCAAGGGCCTGGACCCGGTGGCTACGGCCAATCCTACAGTATCAAAATCGCCTTCTACGCAGGCCTCCGGAAACAACACGAAGGGAGTGAAATACTGAAGTTTGATGACGTGGTGACCAACGTAGGGAACTACTACGAACCCAGCACTGGCAAGTTCACCTGCCCTCTGCCCGGCATCTACTACTTCACCTACCACGTCCTGATGAGAGGAGGTGACGGGACGAGCATGTGGGCCGACCTGAAGAAGAACGGACAGGTGAGTGTGAAATTTCCCGCTGATATTGTGATCTGAGAGTTCCACCTTTTGAAACAAACTCTGTCTGCAGATATTAACCAACAGAAATAGGGAAAATCTTTTGCACAGTCATGTACAGAGTTTGATTAAGATACAATAACAGAAACACTTTTATCATGCAGGTACGACACATATAAATGTTTTCTGAACCGATACCTCCAAACGGTTACACAACACAAAAATCACAAAAATCAAACCGTTTTCTAACCATTGTTGTCGGAGAAGCCAGTATTTCAATTCAGCACGTTTCCTTAATCTCTGATGAAATATAAAAATAATTTTATGATCTATTACAGTAAGATATTACATATTGGTCCTTGAACTTCATATAAGACAAGGAGAGATGTAATGTACCGGATTCTAGTAAATTGCTATTTAATGTCCGTAGTACTTGTGCAGGCAGGTACAACAATAAAATTGTAAGAAAAATTAGGCATCATAAGAAGATTAGATAACACACACATGGCTAGACATAAAAAAAAGTACAAAATACACCTCCCACCCCCACAACACACACAAGATCACACACAAAATTAGACATTAAAAGTGTACCAAATACAATCCTAATCAATTAAGTAAGGTGTGGTTATGTTTAGGCACAAACACGACTTGGTTAAGGTTGGGGAAAGATCCAAATTTGGGTTAAAATAACTATTTGTTAAGGTCAGGGTAACGTCATCGCCATGGTTACAATAATAACCACTTGGTTAAGGTTAGGGAACGATCGTGGTCAGTGTCACAAGAAACCAACTGTCAGTAGGTAATGGGAAGCAAACAGCGGTCTCACATGTCAAAATCCAATGTTGACCCCTTCGTCCACCTCGACTTCCTCCCTCTGCAGACTTTGGGGCTCTAAAACATCATCACACAACTTCCTCCTTTTCTCCCAACGGACAAGATAACCTCACAGTCACTTGAACATAATCATACGTCGCTTTTGGGCATTTTCTGAAACGACTGATGCTGTCGTTTTTTCCTGAGACATCCAAAAAAATGTCATAAGCAACACCTCTCTGACACAGGGTCAACAAAAAGTGATAAATAAAAGCATCACAAATGTAGTGTTCCTATATTAGGGCTATTCAATTGAACTGCATTGTATTGCACAGATTGTTGGTGTTGTGAAATAGTTTGACTATACCACTTAGTTTTTGATGTTGAAAAAAAAAAGTAGTTTCTTAACAACTGAGCCTTGAAAGCACCATGATGAAGTTTTAGACAAAGTCAAGTCTAAAGAAAAGTTTCCGCAAAATATACCATAAAATGAAATCTTAACTCTTGTATGGAGAAAAACTATCAACCCTCTGTTTAATAATACAGTTTAATCAGAACACGTTCAAAAAGCTTTTTTTCAAAGTTGTTGATTTACTTTGGAGGACAAAAAAAGAAGAAACAAAAGCAGGATGAAAGTAGAAACAGAGGTGGGACTGAGAGCAGCTTTACATGGAAAACTGTAATTAATTGTACAACACGCACGCAAAAGGGGGAGAGAGAGCGCGAGAAAGAGAGAGTGACAGCCAAGCGATCAGGAGGATAACAATCCTCTACGTCTCTGCGGAACAAAGCCAAAATGCAACAGCTGGCTACTGTCCTCTGAGGAACTCTGACTTTAACACTAATAAATAAACAAGTACAAATGCCTGGAAAAAAGCCTGGAATGCTTCCATCTGGAGATCCGTGACAAGCTTGAAGTACTAAGCCCTCACTGTGTTGAGGAGCCCTGATTCTGACATGTGTGCTGCAGAACAGAAGAGTGACGTCCTGGGGATTACCAGAGAAGAAAAGGCACGCTTTGCATTGTTACAAGTCAGAGGAGCCTGAGTGTTTGACGGTACAACGGTAGTTTCTCTGCACATAATTTACACGGTACATGAACGGACAGCAATTTGCTATTGAGCAGACCATCCCCCTGCTGGGCTGCTGTTCACTTTTTATCTTCAAAGCCTTTAGATACAGTGAGTGGGCCAGTAAGAATTCAACAGGGGACAGCTCAGCGGTTTGTACTGAAGCCTTCTTCACTAAATGCGAAAAATGCCCAGTTTCAAGTTATTCCTTATTATGTGAACATGCAAAATTCGCATTATACTTCTAAGTCACATATCACACAAAAATCTATCTTGTCAGGCTTTAAGTAATGTGTTTGTGTCCAGCAAACCCATGGATGTATAAAGAGAACTGGACACAGCGTTGGAGGCGGGCCCCCCGTTCATTTTGAGAGTTGTACAGTGGTGCATGAAGCAAAAAAAGCTTGACTTCCGAGTGATAAAGTACCCGGATCTTTGGCGATCTTACGCATCCATTTAGCCCATAGAGCAGGCGTAATAGCTTTTCCTTTAACTCAGCCTCCCAGCAGCTTGGCTCAGGCTCATTCACATGAGCGGAGGAAGGAAAATAACTCTGGACCAGGCTTTTAGTGCATTTTACAACCTTTACGACCTAATGATTTAAATAAGGGCTATTCAAGTGTAACAAGTATTATCTGCTGATTTACATGTGTTTTTTTTCCAATGTAAGTCTATGGGAAAAAGTATTTTTGGGCCCAATGGCATCTGGTGATGGACGCGGAAGTTGTAGAACCACCGTTTGGCCACTACGTAAACTTTGACGGTGGAGATTGCAGTTAGGTGGTCTTAACCATTAGAGCGCCCTGATCCCTGTTTTGTGTAAAAAAAAAAAAGAAAAAGTAGGTTTTCTTTACTTTTTGAATGCTTATTTATCTGCAGTCCTCATCACTGGCTCTTGCTAACCCACGTGTTGGCGTATAGCTGCAGACAGACATGGCATCGCCTGCCAGTTCTTACCACCTGCCGGAGATGAGCTTCACAGGCAGGTTCACGCTGCACCCCGGCCCAGTCGGCCCAGTCAGTATAGGAACCATTAGTGCTGCAGCAAGGAAATGCAGCTGGCCTTGTTGGCTTTCCCACCATTCGTCGCAATTCAACAACGCTACCTACGACGTCACCAATGACATCATGGGGCCTGCTACTGTGAATCAAACCTGGTTATGTTTCAGTGGTTTTCCCCTGGACCACCCATGCACCCCTGGTTCAATTTGTTTGTTGGCTAGCGGGATATCTCAAAAACCTGTCAACATATTTCAGTACATATAGGGCATGGGCCAAGAAATTTGTTTGGTGTCAAATCCAGGATATTAACTGGCAACATGCATTCCACGACTGCCTATCACAAGGGGTATTTGGTGCAGATCTGGATCCAGATGGAGATGATGAAATTATGGCTGCTGACAGTTATTTTCCTTTGGCATTTAAAAAAATTTGGAAAAAATGCGCATCACAATCTGCCAGAGCCCAAGGTGACATCCTCTAATTGCTTGTTTTGCCTGACCAACAGTCCGAAACCCAAAGATATTAAATTCGCAATACAGACAAAAAAATGGCAATCCTTATATTTGAGAATCTGGAAATGACTGAAACAACTAATCGATTTCCAAAGTAGTTATTAAATTTGGAAAGCATACCTCCAGCAAGGCTACACAATCCACTGCACCTACATCTGCATGAAATCACGCAGATTTGCCAGATTTTTAAATTGAAATTTGTGCAATAGTTCATGAGAAAAGTGGGAAAATGTTCACAATGCTTTACTTTGCAATGAATACATTTATTTTTAGATTCCTGAATCCGCACCACAAACAAATCACTTCCTTGACCCGTGGTCTCACTAGCACCAAATTCAATGCAATATTTGTTATATTTTTGAGATATTCTAAAAACTAACATGTATGAGCTATAACAGCTATGATTAAATCAATGTACTGTCAGGTTCAGCACAAAAGTAGATTTTCTTCATACTGCTTTGGTTTTATAGACTTCCAAATACACACATCATTATTTTATAGATCTTTTTTTGTGACTGGTCAAGTCCATAAAAACAGTTATTCCCTATTTCATTGATTTGACGGGATGTGCATAAAGTGCAGGGTAAAGAGGACAGTTAAATGCCAGATATAATTGGAGGACTTGGTTTGTTGCGTGCCTTCACAGACATTGTCATTCCTGTCCTCTCTGGCTGTTAAATCTTTCATAGCCTTTAGATGAGATCCTCTCCCCTCCACCTGTGCCCCTCCTTTTATACACACACACACACACACACACACACACACACACACACGCACACACACACACACACACACACACACACACACGCACACACGCTTTTACCGTCCACACTGGCTATTGACTCCTTCCCCATTAATTATCTTTTCCATCAGCTAAATTATTTAACCCAATTCAGTGCTGATCTTGCCCTCACAGTTTCATCGCACCTTTCTGTGAATAGACAAGTGCTGTCGTAGCGGAGTGAACCAGCTAGGTCAATGAGAAACACCTTGAGGATAACACTGAAAAAGTTTGTCATTATTACTGTTACAATCATTCTGAATGGGTCTTTTGTTCATGTGGATTTTATTTTGTCATTATATGAGACAACTTTGTCCCACTGTGAGATAATGAATGTAGCTATGTAGTGAGGACATGCATTGAAGAAATAACTTGATATTTTGGGAAATACGCTTATTCACTTTCTTGCCAAAAGTTAGATGAGAAGATTGATCTCACTCTCACGGCTCAACCTGCTAGCCAGCAGGGGGCGACTCCTCTGTAGAAGTCAGATTGTATAGAAGTCTATGAGAAAATGACTCTACTTCTCACTTGATTTATTACCTCAGTAAACATTGTAAACATGAGTTTATGGTCTCAAACACTAGTTTCAAGTCTTCTTCAATACAGCATGATGTTCATTTAGTAAATTATGGTCCCATTTAGAGTCAAATAGACCATAAAGCAGGGTATGCTTTAGGGCGTGGCTACCTTGTGATTGACAGGTTGCTTCCACGGCGTTTTACAACTTTAACCCTTTCACAGTGTGTTTTCAGTAAATGAAAGTTAAGTTTAACCTTTAAGTCGCCTAAAAATGTCTTATCCAGCGATCCGTTGCACTTAGCTCCACCCGCTCGTGTCACTTCTGGTTGCAAAAAACCAAGGCTGGACAAAAGTCCAGTGTCGAGACTTCAAAACAGCAGTCGACTTACGACTACGTCCACTTCCTATTAACAGTCCATGGTCTCTACTGTAGCCTATATGTCACAGGAGTCGGCAGCTGGCTAGCTTAGCTTAAGATTGAAAACAGAGGGAAACAGCTAACCTCTGTCTGTCCAAAGGTAACAAAACCCGCAGCGCTAATGAACATTGGGCAAGTTACTTGAGAAATTTAAACAATTAGTCATTAAAAACTAGGTAGGGTACTCAACAGCAAAGTAATTACTTACATTACTCATAATATTATACTCTTGTTACTTACCATAGCTCCGTCAAAGGTGTCAAAATTAGATATTATTAGGGCTGTCAATTAATTAAAATATTTGCACGATTGTCCATGATTAATCGTGATTAATTGCAAATGAATCACACATTTTTTTATCTGTTCAAAATGTACCTTAAAGGGAGATTTGTCAAGTATTTAATACTCTTATCAACATGGGAGTGGACAAATATGCTGCTTTATGCAAATGTATGTTTATATTTACAACACAAAACGATGACAAATATTGTCCAGAAACCCTCACAGATACTGCATTTAGCATAAAACAATATGCTCAAATCATAACATGGCAAACTCAAGCCCAACAGGCAACAACAGCTTTGTCGCAAGGTTACATAACACTCCAAACCTGCGCTTATTCGCGAGGAAAAACTGGCATGGCCATATTCAAAGGGGTCCCTTGACCTCTGACCTCAAGATATGTGAATGAGGGTGTACCTGTGAGGGTTTCTGGACAATATTTGTCATTGTTTTGTGTTGTTAATAGATTTCCAATAATAAATGTATACATACATTTACATAAAGCAGCATATTTGTCCACTCCCATGTTGATAAGAGTATTAAATACTTGACAAATCTCCCTTTAAGGTAAATTTGAACAGATAAAAAGCATGCGATTAATTGCTAATTGACAGCCAAAGTAATAAAATCTAAAAGCAAAAATCCCATCAGATGGAGGACCCTGGGGGTCTGTGGTCTAATCTGTGTCAGTTTAGGGGTACTTGACATGAAAAAGTTAAGGCACCAGTGATATAGGCTACTGAATTTCAAATTGTAATGTCTTACAATACTTGTTACTGAAAATAAGTTATTACGATACTGTAACATGGTTTTTGTGTTACTGCCCAACACTGCTAATTAACACATTAGGATATATCTCGTTTGTTTTAATCATGCAAAAAATAAAGTGTAAAAATGACAATTTGCCGTTTTATCGGGTTATGTGCCAAACTGCTTTGCTAAACTAACATGCTGCTGGCTCCAGCTACATATTCACCATACAGATATGAGAGTAACATTGTAGGCGAATAATTTCCCAAAATGTCAAACTAAATGGTAAATGGGTGTGCATTTATGTAGCGCTTTTCTATTCTTCCGTCCACTCAAAGCTCTTAAACTATTCCTTTAAAACTTGGTATGCCTGTTGATAGTGAGTTTCACAGCATGGGTGGATATGTGTGTGTGTGTGTGTACAACAATTGTCAGACTGATATGCGTGGTGTTGATCAATGTCTTGTCAAAGAGAGCTGAGAATAAGACGCATCCTGAGGAGAGATCACTGCGGGGACAGGCAGGACACAGACACGTGGGCTGACAGAGAGAGACATGGATAGATGAATATTCACAGGAGAGTGGACATGAGGAGGATGAGAGAAAAGGAAACATGAGCGTGTCCTCTGTCCTATGGTGAAGGGAGGATTTGAGGAGATGGGATAAAGCTATATATGACTGACATATATGAAACTAATCAGACACATGTTGCTAACGAAATGTGAAGCTGATGTTCAAGTTTGCACCAAGTTTGCAGAGATGAATCACTCAATGCGAGAATCCTCTTCACTCATCGTGTCCCATAACTCATCAAAGGATTGGTGTTGAGGTGGATGACCTTTTCAATGGATATATAATTCACCACCAATATGTACTTTGCCCTTTACAGTGATGAGCATGGAGAGAGGGAGTATGAATATTTATAGCTGGTCCAATATGGGAGAAACTGGGCTGGTCAGTTGGTCGGACACACACACACACACAAAATATAGTTTTGATGGTTTGATCAGTGTGGTAGCAGCTTTTTGGCATCTCATCTGCTATTGACACACGCTGACCTCATTATGTGGCAGTGGCATTAGGAGGAGGAGACTGGTGGACGAAGCAGAGCCTTATTAAAGCCCAACAAAATGCTCTGACATGTGGCTCAGCCTTAACAATGTAAGGTGTAAAGGTTGGAGGGAAAGATTAATTAAAAGTGGAGATTTAAGTATCGGAGTAAAGTTAAAGATGTTCAGGTTAGAATAATAGATTTATAGGGTTGTGATGAAGGTGCATATGTTGGTTTTTATTATAGTGCATGGGTTAATGTCTTATTATTATGAATAAGGGTTTGGATTAAGCAGACAGGCTGTCACTAAAGCAATAAGCAGCAAAGGCATTTGCCATGTAGTATGTACTGACTGCAATGTAAACACGTGCATAAATATGCAGCCTGTTCTCATTCCCAGGGCGTCAAATACCGACGCCTCGTCATAGCTGTCGGCACCCTTTCGCGGCGGTATAAGACGCACCGGGCTTTCCATTAACTACAATGTAAACCCATCCACAGCAGCAGTAAACACACAGGGAAAGTGTTGTGGTGACGTAGTTTGAAGAGCAAAAGAGACACACAGGGTAGGCTGGAGGGGAGGTGGAAGGGTCCAACAAACACAAGGCTTTCATCCAGGAAACCGGTGTTTGTGTCCAGTGCGTTACGTTTCACTTTCACGTTACAATCAGCTGTTCGCACGAGTCCCATGTTCACAACGTCAAGTCACATTTTCACTGTAAAAATTTAGTAATTTTCAAACCCAAACCTAACAAAGTCGTTTGGTTGCCTAATCCTAAACCAAACTTTAAACAACATTAAGCATGTGTTTACTGCGACCAAAAAGTGACGCCGAGGGGTCTGACAAAGCGTCAGCATATGACGAGTTGGGATGAGAACGTGTTGAAATATGCTACGCTCAGAGCTAGAAGTAAAAGTGAGAAATAACGTTCATGGCGAGCGGGTGGGAAGATGGATGGCTCCAACAAACACACGACTTTTATCTGGGAGAGCAGTGTTTTGTTTTGCAAGTTACGTCAGTGACGTTTATCATGTGTTTTTTAGTGACGTTTCTGAAGTGTTTTCCGTACTTATGTTATGTTGTTTCCGTATGTTTTTTAAGACCAACCTTGACGTTTTTCCTAAACCTAAAGTGAGTGATTTTGTTGCCTTATCCTAACTGTGGACGCTACCGTAGTTTTGTTGTATGGCGCACAAATGACACGTGAAAGGCCTAAAATGCGTCTTCATGATCGCGCGGAATGTCCGCGTAATGTCGTGCTATTTATACGCCTTCCCGTGAGACCAGGTGTCTTTTAGGCTAGTTCTCAAGCAACAATCAGCAAAGACCCGTTTGCTCAAAAAGGTGTATGAATGACATGATAATACACAATAAGAACACCTTTCTTGCTTTTGGCGTGTCATTTATTCGCCTTTTAGTCTTGTACTGACAATTGCAATGTAAATTCATCCGCGTAAATACTGTGTGCTGACATAAAGCGAGAAAGAACGCTTATGGTGAGCTGGCCGGTGGGGAGGTGGATGGCTCCAACAAACACTCACGTTTTAACCAAGAGACCGGTGTTCGAGACCGGTGTTTTGTTTTGTAAGTTACGTTAGTTTTCCGTATTTATGTTATGTTCTCTCCATACGTATTTTACTTAGTTTACGTATTTTTTTGAAGCCCAACCATGACGTTTTTCCTAAACCTAACTAAGTGGTTTTGTTGCTTAAACCTAAGTTAGTGGTTTTGTTGCCTAAACTTAACTGCGTACATTACCGTATTTTTGTTGCATGGCGTACAAATGACACGCGAAAAGCCTAAAATGCGTCCTCATGACACAAAATGTCCTTGTAATGTTGTTCTATTTATATGTCTTCCTGTGAGACGAGACCGGCTGTCTTTTAGGCCGGTTCTCAAGCAACAAGCAACAAAGACAATGCACAAACTGACAACCAAGGTTTATGTGTGTACATAAGAAAATAAGCTAATACGATCTAAGAGCTAATTAGATAATTAAATAAATCACACAAGTTGTGGTGATGACAAGCTTGGACTCAATTAGAGGAAATGAACGGCTCTCCTCCAGTAGGTAGGTGTGATCTGTGAGAGGTGGAAGCTGCTGATTACAGTACGTCAGACAAGGTGTCAATACGGGCCTCATGTGGCACTTCATTAGACAGCTTCAAATTTATTTTATTTTTTGCCTTTTGGGAGCCGTGTTTTTTGCCCCAACGGTTGCGTGTGTTAGTAGAATAATTAATAATCAACGCTAATTTTGTGTGTGGTGCATTGTTTTAGTGTCAGACAGTATTATAATGGGAAACATTGTGTGATGCTGGATAAAAGTCCACCCTTTCAGACAGCTTGTAGAGCAAACAGAAAGGGTCCTCTCATATATACCCTGCAGCTCGCCCTCGTTTTCCCTTCTTGTCTTTGTCTCTGAGAGCACACACACATTTATGCGCATGTTCATGCACACAGCCATTATTTGACTATATGTTTCTGTTATAATGGCTGAGGCCATTATATTCTGCCGACTGAAACGACCTGGCTGGTTGTTACTGTGTTTCGTCGTGCCTTTGTTGTGCTTTCCTTTTGCCTCCCCATTATATCATTATTTCTCCTCATCAGGGAAGCAGGATTTTGTCTCTTTCATAAACAGCAACAGTGTTTTGCAGTGTTTGACAGTGGCACAGCTAACGCGAACAATGGTAAAATGCATATCGGATTATTAAAATTTTAAGAGTATCTATATCAGAATTAGAGGGCTATTAACTTCTGCCCCGTGAACAGGTTTTATATGATGAATGCTGTTTGTGTTCCTGTGCACATAGCATTGTAAAACACACACAGAGTTAATATGAGACAATTAACAATGTGTCATAAAGCTGCAACAATTAATCATTTAGTTGTCAACTATTAAATGAATCACCAACTATTTTGATCAATTAATATGTTTGAGTAATTTTTTTAAAGAAAAAAAAAGTCTAATTTCTCTGATTCCAGCTTCTTAAATGTGAATATTTTCAGGTTTCTTTACTCCTGTATGACAGTAAACCGAATATCTTTGAGTTGTGGACAAAACAAGACATTTGAGGACGTCATCTTGGGCTTTGGGAAACACTGATCGACATTTTTCACCATTTTCTGACATTTTATAGACCAAACAACTAATCGATTCATCGAGAAAATAATCAACAGATTAATCAACAATGATACTAATCATTAGTTGCAGCCCTAAAATACTATAATTTAACTCCAGATGTGAGGCTTTGTCAGCTGATTATCTGCAGATATGCCGTCCACAGAACCCATTTATACCCAATTAAGGCATCTCCTCTACCCTCAAAGGTTTGAATCTAGAGCCAATTAGAGACTTTTTAATCAACATCTTGACACCTTGGGTCTTGAGTGTCATGGCAAAATATTAACATTTAGTATGCCAATTAGTGTGTGAGTCTGCAGTGTAGGGAGAAGGGTTACGTGTCGACCTGCATAATAGAAACAGGATACCTCAGGCTGGTACACATGGGTGGAGGCAGAGCGGCTTTTTACAAAAAGGGCCATTTCAATTGCCCTTCTCCTCTCTCCCAGTTCACCCTTAGAGGTCCCTCAGGTAAGTTTAAGAGACCCCGTCTCAATCGCCTCGCTCCGCTCTGAGAGGTCTGTACATCACAGTGAATGAATCCTGTCAGTTTTATTACCAGAGGATCAAGGCGCCGCTGCGAAACAAAACAAAACTGAAAAAAAATAACACACTACACGGACAGCCCGCCTCCCCAACCTCATTTAAACCCCCCTTCCTCCGAAGCAGGCATGCTTGATCAGTTTGTTATCCAACAGACTCCCTCCCCCATCACTCAAAGCCCCTCTCAACTTTGGCTTCCTTTACCCCAATCCTGTGCTTAGACTGTTAAAAGTGCATGCAGTTGCTCACCCGTCTGTGTCCTTATCCAAATTTCTGCTCTCCTTTTCACTCTTTTTCTCCTTTACCCCATCTTCCTCCCTCCTTCCATTATTTTTCCCTGAGACAAAGCCCAGACATAAACATTATGAACACGCACTTTGATATTGGGTCGATACACATAAAAATGATGAAAATCTTTGGCTAAATAAATTTGAAATACAGTATGTCAGCCCTTAAATATGTCACACAAATCAGTGGCTCACATCTGAAAATGTAGATTTTATTGAGCATTTAGCACTGTCTGTGAATTATTTCTGTGCTGTCAATTTCCCCTCTCTCTCTTTCTCTCTGTCCCACCTTTCTCAGTCTCTCTCTTCCCATTTAATGTTGCCCCCTAATGAAAAGTGGAGGCAGTGTAATCTCCTCTATTGTCCCGCGGGTCTCCCTTCTCCCCAACAGCAGCAGATCAAGTCAGAACGGCGTTGAGCCAACAGACAGAAATTCACTCCCTTGTCGCTATCAATCTCCGCCGCTGTTGACAATAATCCTGATTTGCCTTTCCCTCTTGTTTTCACTCCCAAAGCCCTGGCCGGCGCCTCCTGCACACTTTAAGAAAACATTGTTTCACTGTGATTGTTGCTGACAGCCGAACCTGCAGACTCGTGTGTGCTGGTTTCAGTGTCACAAAGCTCTGCAATGTCATCGGCTCGGGCTCGGCCCAAGAAAATGTATTCACACAGTGGTGAAGGAAGTATTTAGATCCTTAAATTAAGGAAAAACACCAATACAACAATGTAGAAAATATCAGTTAAACTCCAAATTTGACTTGAGTAAAAGCACAGATGTGTTATCAGCACACCAAACGTATGACCTTAAAATAAACACCTTGAAAATAATAGTTATTTACCTATTTTTTTCAAGGTAATCAGTTTCCTCATTTTTTTAAAGTAAGATCAATTTGTCAGATTTTACAGTGTAACTTGTATCACAGTTAAAGTATGCACAGAAAAATTGCCCCTATGAATGATATATAATGATATATTAATTATTAGATTTTCAATACTGATGCATGAATGCATAAGAAGCATTTTACTGTTGTAGCTGGTTGAGGTGGAGCTACTTTATTTACTGTAGGGCTGCAACTAACGATTATTTTCATTGTCGATTAATCTGTTGATTATTTTCTCGATTAATCGATTAGTTGTTTGATCTATAAAATGTCAGAAAATATTGAAAAATGTCGATCAGTGTTTCCAAGATGACGTCCTCAAATGTCTTGTTTTGTCCACAACTCAAAGATATTCAGTTCACTGTCATAGAAGAGTAAAGAAACCAGAAAATATTCACATTTAAGAAGCTGGAATCAGAAAATTTTTCTTTTTTTCTTAAAAAATTACTCAAACCGATTAATTGATTATCAAAATAGTTGGTGATTAATGTAATAGTTGACAACTAATTGATTAATTGTTGCTGCTTTAATTTTTCTAATTATTTCCGGTAGTTTAATCTATATCAAAGCACTGTATTTTATAAAATCATAATATATTTTTAATGTCAGATCTTAATCTGAAGATTTACTTGTAACTACAGCTGTCAGATAAATATAGCGGAGTATAAAGTAGCATGAAATAAAAATACTCATGTATGAATTGTACTTCAGCACAGTACTTGAGTAAATGTGCTTAGTTACTTTCTACCACTGATGATCCATTTTACAATACTCAAATAATACACTCTTTAAACATATTTAATTGTCTTAGTTGATGTCAAGAAATATTTAATATAAACAAATATTTTAACCTCTTTCTTTTCTTATGTTTTGTTTTACTGAGTACGATTCTGATGACTATTAATTCATGATTAACTCATATTGCATTGCGGCAATAATATTGATGATGACTGTGATAATATTTTGAATGCCACAAATATGTGCCTAAAATGTATAAACATGTCCACTGGGTTACTATACAGAGGAGAATGCAAACATGAATTAATCATAAACATAACACATTAAATGTCAGCATCTCCACTGTCTCGTGGAGTCGAGGCTATAAGTAAACCTGCGTGTCTCATAAGGAAGTCAACCATAAAAAGCCATAAATAATATTGTGTCCTTTTGGCTGGCAAATATAATTAGCTGATGTTCATGCTTAAAATGTCATTACAATGAGTTGGTGTGAATATCACTGCTGCAACTTACAGTATGACTCTTAAACATGGATGATACAGGTAGACAGCAGTGTTTTTTTAATGTGCTGCATGCAGTTTAATCACATACTTTAATAGGAGGGATTGTAATAATGTTGTCCATGCACATGCATTAGATGTAAACCTGTTTTAATTGTAATCTTACACTGTGTTCGTAGCGAGTTATAGCAGCCTGTCAGCCTCTAACTCAGCTGAAAACACTGTCATGGGAATCCTGCCGTTCAACCATGTAGACAGATGTTGGACGTACAAGATGTCAGAATCTCTTTACTGTTATATTTTTCCTAAAACCTATTAGGTCTCCTCAGGGGAGCCGTTCAGTCCCTTCAGAGGAAAAACAGTATAAAATCACAAAATGTCTCGTATGCTGCGTGGTTTTTCTCAGGTGTTCACTTGAGATTCATAAAAAAAACAAAGAGAGATGCTCTCATCAAGATGTAGAGAGAGAGCGAGCGAGATGGATTTTGTGTGTGTGTGTGTGTGTGATCTTCTCCTGACCTCCTGCTAGTGTTTCATGGGCCCATTTGACCACTGTAGCCTATCCTGTGCCCCCATTTATTGTGATTGTATGGAGTTATTGAGGAGTTGGACCTATTAGGCGGGGAGCTGCCATGGCTATCCGACTACCAATTACTGTAGCCTGCAGCCGTGTATAGCCCGCCCTGACGCATCTGGAAGTAGGGAGGGGTGAGGGATGCTGCGAGGGGGGGAGGGGAAGGAGGCAGAGGGGAGGGGAGGGGTCCTCAGGAGACCTGCCACAGCAGCACGCCGTTAATCAATCCGATTTAGACCGGACAGGGACACACTTAGTCGCTGCTCCCGCCAACACTGCCATGGCGGGGGAGAGAAAATGTGTGCGTGACCTGCATCTAATTGGAGTGTAAGGACACAAAAAGATGGATAGATAGGTCCAGAATGAAGAGATAGCGATGGGGTAGCGAATGGGCGAGGGGTGATGGAAGGGGCGTGAGGTTTGGAGAGAGACAACAATTAATGGAGTGATGTGAGTTGAATTAAAACAAAGGAAATGTATCGATTCATTTCTGTCTGGAGGAGGGGGAATAAAAATGTTCACCTTCTCTGCATGGAGAAGAAATGCTCGTATGGAGAAATATATTGAGTTGAATTGATGAAGTGGGTGCGGAAAAAACTCATCATTTGATGGAGGACGAGGAGAAATGGGTAGTTTAGTCTTATTTGATTTGTCTTAGTGATCACAAGAGAGTCAGGGGAAGCTTGATGACTGGTGGAGATGATGGACCAGTCCGACCCAGAGCTGGAGACAAGGATGGAGTGAGGGTGGCATATTTGCATTCATTAATATTTATGTCCTTGTGTACTTTATTTTTCCACTATTAAATGGATCTTCTGCTTGAATAGTTGGTCACTTACCCAATGATGGTGCAATTCATTATAAGCAGATTTGCTTACTGGGTGCAAAGACAACTTGGAACTCAACAGAAACACCAGGCTGCCCTATTCGCCACCAGAACAGCTCATTATCCACGTTCAATTCTTTACATTTATCAACTGTGTGGGCTACTGCATGTAATCGCAACATATATGGGAGCGTTATGATCTTGGAATATGCAGACATCATTAGAGCTACGTTCAGTGGTATCACATTTGTGTTAACTGCTATGTAAACATGTACAGTAATGACTTCCTCCTGAACTATACCATTACAGACCCAGCATCAAGTTTAATCACACATCCGCACACATAAACCTGTCCAGATGTAGATAAAAGAGTGAAGAATGACTCATCAGACAGTATGACTTTTTAAAATTGTGTCAGGCTCCAGGTTCTGTGGTCTTCTCACCAGATAATGCATCTTTAGTGGGTTGGTTTTGAATTTTGATGGCAGACATTAATGCCAGTTTTATGAAGCTCATAATGTCGAGCTCTTGTTGTAACTGTGTTATCGGGGTGTTGATTATATTGTTTGGTAATTTTGAGGCTATGGTGTTGCTCAACTGTCTTTGTCCTTTGCCGAAGCATGTTGTCCATGTTTAGCATTATATACATATATATTAGGATTTCTTTTTTTTTTTGCCATTTAAAGCTGAAGTAGGCGAGATCAGAGCAAATATGATACAAAAAAAAGTTATTTTTATAAAATGGTCGCTATATTGTGACGTTAGTACATGAAACAGGTAACCTGAAAAAAATCATGTGCCTCTGTGTCCTCCGGTGCTCCTAACGGCATCTGCAAGATTTCACAGACCAGAGGAAAACAAGCAGTAAGAGCTGATCTGAGGTCTGCTGTCCAGCTGCCGTCTATAAGAGCCTGCTGTCAATCACTCGCAAACTCCGACCAAACGGTCAAACTAGGCAGCGCTGATCAATTATGAATCAATATTCTCTTACTGTAATGCCTATTTATCTTGTAGTGCACGGTTTAGCTGTAAAATTAGAAAGTTTGTGACGCGGCCGCCATTGTGAAATCTGTTGAAGGAGCACAGCCAATAGGAACGCTCTCTCAATGAAATGACCTGTGATTGGTCAAAGTCTCCCGTCACAGGCTAGATTTCTTAAAGCCTGAAAACAGAGCCATGAGGAGGTGCAGGAGTCTAGTTTTCTCTCAGAACACTTGAATTACAATATGCTGAAAGGTTAATATGGACTTTTTGCCCAATGATGCCAAAAATATACTGCCTACTGCTACTTTAAAGGAACAATATGTAACACTGACAGCTAGCGTTTAAAATGGGTACTGCAGGCCAGATTCAAAATATTGGAGAGAGTTGTCTTCCCCCTCCACTCCTCTCCAGATTTGAAGTTCATGAGGGTTGCCAGGTTGCGGATACTGAACCAACACAAGCGCAACATTATACTTTGAAAATGACAAGCGAAGTCGAATCCTACACTGTAAATTGCTCAGATAATGTATACGATTGCAATGTATTTATTGTTTTCAAACATAGACTGCAATACAACAGTGACAACAACAGAAAATGACGGACAGCAGTATACACTCAGGCCTGTTCAGCAATGCCTGTTGTTTGAGGCAGCTATAAATGCCGGTATCAGGCTTTTCCCAAAGCGAGCCCTATTGCACCTCAGTGCTCTATACCAGTGCTCGGAGCGGGGCATTATGGTGAGGTGGTGATTGAGTGGGTGTGTGATGTCCTGTGCTATTGAGATTGCGTGCAATGGCTTTGTTGTTGAGAATATAATATTAATAAGTATGTTTACTTTAGTGCATAATCACCTTGAAAATAAGAATTGTTTCATTACCTTAAAATGAGCTGTTTATATAGGGAGCCAGCCGGCATGTTTCTACAGTAGCCCAGAATGGCAAACCAAACACTGTTAACTTTTCCTGCTTGGGTCGGAGTCAAAAGAACTGATCCTCTCGGATGCGATCCTTGCAATCCCTATCAGCCTCTTCTCTGCAACAGGTGGATCAGGTGTGAGAGCAACAATCCTCCGGAAAAATTGATGGCGGCTAAGAAAGGTTGTGCTCTCAGATGGAGGTTTGAGGCCAAAGATCACTGCACATCTCATCTGTCTACCCAGTGGACAGGAAGGCATCTGTACTGATGACATTACACCGAGATCACAGAATGAAACAGGAAATAAAATGGCACCAGTTACATCCGGATAACGTGAGCAGATGGTGGTTTTGGGTGGGATGCTGTGACAAGATGAAAAAAGATAAACCTGTTAAAATCATCAGCTTCTTACTATAAACTGTCAGTTTCGATCAGAGTTATCCTTATTAATCAATCTGGATTAGATCACTGGATTACATAATATCTGCTTTCTTCATGTTGAACACAAAAATCCATATTTTACATACATTATACATGTCTTTTATTACTCAACCCAGTAATTAACATTTAGATAACTGTGTTGAACAGGCCTCCATTGCAGGTGATGATTAGTGTTTTGGGGCTTCAGTACCAACGGTTCAAATAAGAGCAGAGAGGATTGTGGGAGCAGAGGCTTGTAGAGACGCATGGATGACATTAATAAATCGGTTTCCCCCGATGAAAGATTGGAAACTAGCCAGTGAAAATCACCCATCTTCAATATAGAGTAATGGACGTATATACATCCATGATCACAGATACATGAAAACAGTCCTGTAATTAAAATTTAGTTTTCTTGTGTTTATGTATTTGATTGTAATTCAATGAACTTTATTGACATGGATGTTCTAAACAATATCAAAGTAAAGAAGGAGAATCTAAATACAATATGAAATGTAGTATGTAGTAGTATGTAGTAGCAGGCTGTATTATCTTGCCTTGAAGAGTCCTTACAAACAAAAACACCTTTTATTTTAGTTGAGTGAAATGGCTCAATGACATTTAGTAATGATGTAAAAAAAAAAAAAATGCTGGTCATACTATCAGCATCTGAGCAAAAAAAGGGCCATATTTATGTCCAACCTGTTCTGATCCATAGGGCGTCAAATACTGACGCTTTGTCACGGCCGTCAGCGTTAAATACCGCTGCACAATGCACCCCCTTTAGCGCCGGTCTGCGACGCATCAGGCTTTCCATTAACTACAATGTAAACCCATCCAAGGCAACAGTAAACGCTCAGGGAAAGTGCTGTGGTGACGTAGTTTAAAGAGTGAAAGAGACACACAGGGCGGGAGGGACAGGAGGTGGATGAGTCCAACAACACAAGGCTTTCATCCAGGAGACCGCTGTTCCTGTCCCGTGCGTTACGTTTCACTTTCACTTTACAATCAGCTGCTCGTTTGAATCCTGTGTTCACAACACCAAGTCACATTTTCACTGTCATTTCAAACCCAGCCATGTTGGTTTTTCCTAAACCTAACTAAGTGGTTTTGTTGCCTAAATCTAAACAAGTGTTTTTGTTTAATTTAGAACATTAAGCACTTTTTTGATGCCGACGGCCGTGACAAAGCGTCGATATGTGATGAATTGGGATGACAACGTGTTGCTATGTCAGTAATCTTTAATGAGAGTGGCAGGTGTTCAGATTGAGCCACACTTGTGAGCGTTTCTTAAAATGCGTTGTTTGATAAAATCATGCCACCACACCCAGATTTAAAATTCAAAACACTGCTCCACATTCTTCCTCCGTCCAACTGTATCCAACCTCCTTCTCTGTCTCACATTTTTTTGTAAAATGTGCAGAGGCTCTAACTGGATGCAAAATTGAACTTCAAAAAGCTGCTAAGCCTAAAACAATTACATAATGTCAGTGGAGAGTTGCATTTTCCCATCAAGCTCAGTACTGTATTGTAGTTTTTCACCCCATCAAGACTAAAACTAGGGTAAAAACGTCAAGTTTTTGTCATATATGGTTTGAAAATAGTCAGATTTGAAAGACATTTAATATCAGCACAACATCTGCGGTACCCTGTGGTTTAGAATAGGTGTTACGATGCTGACTGTGAGTCGCAGCATCCCCAGAGACCTTTGTTATATCTCTCTCTCCCTCATCGCTTCAAAAAAGGCTTACAATGCCCTAGAAAAAATATCACAGAACATATCAACAAACAGCAGCCTCAACACAGACCACAAAACTCTCTCTCTATCACTACTTTCTCAATGGTATTTCCTTATTTCTTTCCACCTTTGCAGCCTATATCAACACGTTTTTTTTTTTGTCTCTGTCTCAGGTGAGGGCCAGTGCAATCGCTCAAGATGCAGATCAGAACTACGACTACGCGTCCAACAGCGTCATCCTGCACCTGGATGTGGGAGACGAAGTGTGCGTGCAGCTGGACGGCGGCAAAGTTCACGGCGGAAACACCAACAAATACAGCACCTTCTCTGGCTTCCTCATCTACCCTGACTGACAGTATATACTCACATTTATATACTCTCTCTCTCTCTCTCTCTCTCTCTCTCTCTCTCTCTCTCTCTCTGTAATCAAGCAAAAAGTTTCCTCTCCTTTCTTCATCTAACACCATCATGCCTCCATGATGTAATTTGTCATTTCAAAGCCGTTCAGTGCACAAACCATGTAATAACACGATCACCGTTAACAAATAGAGAATTTGTGTAAAAATGAATATAGTATTGTATATATTACCAGTTAACATTTACTTCTGATACACACACTTGTGTAATCATTATTCTGTGCCATGTACAGTATGTGTAAGCATGACTAAAACACATGATTCACATCTGTTTCACATGCACACATTGGCTTGTACACACACATACACACACACAAAGGCGTGCTCACATGCATTGAACTTCTCCTATCAGTTGTTACACTGAGACAAGATGACCATTTCAGCCACCGGTCTGAAATCGACTGCAATGATCTCTGAATGTAGACTGTAAATCGAAGTGTGTGTACTTGGCTGCAGCCTCTCGCCTTCACTGTGAGATGGATTTCCAAATGAGAAATGTCATGAATATATTGATCCCAGCTGATAATACAGCCAACACCATGAACATAATCCAGTGTGTTGTATGTTTGTGCTCATGCCCGCGTTCGAGAGTACGTGTGTGTGTTTACCCTTCAGTTTGTGTTGAGGCGTAAAAGCATCACGTTGCTGTTAGTTTGACTCGTCTCCGGCTCCTGTTAAGGGAGCGAGTGTCAGGTTGTCGGTAACAGTCCCTTAACACACACAGTACATCGATACTGAGGTTTAGCTTTGAGATTTTCCCTGAGCCCGAGCTCATGGCAGAGCCTCATCATGTCCTGCTAATGAGCTGAGGCGTCCTCTGCAGCCTCATCTGTTCAGTCACATTCACATCTGGCATCCATAGTTTTGCTGTATGACGTCGTTTGACATTTTGGGAAATACGCTTGTGTGCTTTCTTGCTGGGAGTTAGATAAGATTGATACCACTCTCATATCTGTCCGTTCACTATAATGCTATACAGCCAGCAGCCAGGTAGCTTAGTGTAGCATAAGGGCTGGGTTATACTTTATTATTTAGCTGGATACCGGACCCCAAGATGGCGCCTATTCATTCCAATGAGAATTGCTTGCCTGGTGCATACGCCAAAAAAGTTTTCCAGCTTCCTGGTTTACTTCCGGGGTATGCAGCCATCTGAATATGCACAATAGGTTTTCTCCCGCTCAGCCCTTGTAGACTTTACATCGTGATGATGTCGCTTTTCTCGGCTCGAGGAATGTTTTACAAATATAAAACCTCCATGGATCAAAAATTCATAATAGAAAGAGTCATGATCGACTTTGTTTGCAGTTCGAGGTGTCCTGTCAACAGTTTTACAGACGTCTCTTTTACAATTGTGGTCTATGGGTAAAATGCTTTTTGGGCCGCAGGGGGGATTTTTCGCTGCAATACCACGAGTGGTCACTGGAAAAAAATCTAGAAGCAAGGCTGAGCAGCGGCACTGTATCCAATTCTGATTATACATCCATGGTTATACTAGAAAAGAAGTGGTACGACATGTTGTCCGACCTCGTTGGAAATCAAAAGTGTTTCAGTGTATCAATCAACAGAACGGTTACACTTGACGGCCGAGTGAAAAGCCAGCAGAGAGAGGGGGTATGTGATATAATAGCACACGTTTTCAGACAGTGTGCATGCAGCAAGACATTCATAGAGTTGTTTAAGCAGTTGTGTAACAAAAATTAAAACCCTGGGTTCTTTCTCACCTCCGCACAGCTGACGAATCATGGTGTAAGATGTGTGTGAAAGTCGGATTGGAAACTTACAAAATGGTTAAACACCCCCCCTAAGCTGACTTCAGGTGTGGGAGGAGGGGGTTTCCGATGCTATTTGAACATCCGACGAGTACTTTTGAAGAAGCATACAGGCAGCTTAATGCTAACACAATAGTGGAAACTGTGATAGCTTTAAGCTGTTATTTAGTGAGTTTTAAAACTCACTGAATAGCATGTTATACCTTGTCTGTTTACTTTGTATGAAAACCTTGTCATGTTGTGGACAGAGCCAGGCTACAGTAGCTGTACCCCAATCTCCTGGCTTTGTCCGAAATCACATACTATGCACTACATACCCAATGTGTGTACTATCGTTCAACATACTTTTGTGTGAATAAACAGTAGTATGTATCTTTTCGGACGAACTGAGCAGTAATTTACGTCGTCACTTCCTGAGAGCCTCCTTGCCGGTTGGAGACGCGTAACCATGGTAACCCATGCCAACCTCATGTGACCAAAACGACGGTTTGTGA
>CAKALU010059036.1:74252-85656 GCA_916700995.1 Hozukius guyotensis | reverse complement strand
TAAAAAGAAAAAAGTCATGTCAAAAACAAATAAAAAGTCATGCCGTCGAAATGTCGAAAATCATAAAATACAAGTCATGTTAAAAACAAATAAAAAGTCATGCCGCGGCATGTCGAAAATCGAAAAAAAAGTCATGTCAAAAACATAAAAAATTACAGCCGCAAGCGGCAGTTCGCGGGTTCAAGCCTTTTTTGTTCAACAGGACACAGCTGATTTGCGAAAATCACAGCCGCACGTCAGCAAAGTCACTTAAGCTGGTTTTATTCTGAGGGGTGAGACCAATCATACCTGCTCAATTGCTAAAATCAAAGCTGCAAGCAGCAATAAGTGGGTTTTGGGCTTCACAAAGCTGAGTAAAGTCACTTCTGTTGGTTTAATTCTGTCCAAAGAAGGAGTGAGACCAATCACATACTTCTTTCATCATTACAATGTATGCAGCAATGTAAGATGTCTATATAGTAAATAACATCTGATCTTGTGAATGGACTGTACTTATATAGTGCTTTCGTTCATTAAGGGTTACCTATTATGTTTTTTCCCTTTCCTTTATTGTGTTATATAGTTTTTTGTGCATGTAAAAGGTTTGCAAAGTTACAAAGCCCAATGTCCACACCAAAGGGATTCTTCTTACCCACAGAAACACTGCTACTGAACTGCCTGAACATGGTTCTAGTCCTAGTGGAAACCCAAAAATACAAGTATGAAGCTGTAAATAAGCATATTAGGTCCTCTTTAGCAGCATCATTCACACACACACACACACACACACACACACACACACACACACAGTTACACATCGATAGTGGTGCTTTGACACATGGACAGGAGGACAGGAGGATTTGATGATTGACTGCCAACATCGAGTTACTGCACAACCTGGTTTACCTGTTGAGCCACAGTGGCTGTGGCTATATGGTAAATTCAGTGGGGAGGTCATTGATGAAAAATCTATTAAATTTCTGTTTATTAGTATTTAACTCCAAAAATGTATTCATAAAGGTAAATACTTAACTAACTGGAGTTAATGGCAGGCTTATTAAAAGAGAAAAAGGGTAATGGTTGTCTATGCTACTTGTAAGCTATTTGTCTTACTCCCAATTTGTGAATGTTATTTAGATTGATAAAATCATATTGTTGATTTGTTGTTCATGTTACAGGCTCAGAATGAATCACTCTCAGGGCCAGACTGGTGCAACACATTTAATGACAGGGTGTAAACATCATATTGACCTCACCTTACCTAATTTTCATATGAAGGATTTAATGAAAACCATCAGGATGTTGTATACCATTGAGTTCCACAGGCTAATGGCAGCATTATTGCATTACAGTCATTATCAAAACATTCCTCACAGAGAATGGTTATGAGGTTTAGGTAAATGCCCAGAAAGTACGAGTTCATGCTAAATATGCCAGTGAGGCTGGCAGCTGGGATTGTGGGGTGCATTACAGTGTCCGTTATGTGGAAGGTAGAGTTGTCTTGACCAGTATGGTAGATTTTGATGAAGGCTAGCCATGTCAGAGTCATCGCTTTTGTGGGATCCAGGGTTGAAGTTGTTGTGGATGTGGTTGAAAGAGCCTGTATGGTGGCAGGTGATGCTACCACCAACAATGTCACCTGTGATGAGCTCAGTGTTGTCAGCAATAGAAGATGCCAGTTGATTGCAGACGAGCTTGTGAGTTTTGATGATGACAGCGAGGTGGTCATCATCTAACAGATGGATAGCTGAAGATGTTGACTTGTCATGAGTCAATGTGATGTTTCTCCAGGCAGACAGGTCCATACTGGCAGTGATGTCAGCAACACCATAATCATTACAGTCCATTAGTATCCCATTGTGTTTTGGGCACCTGTATGGTGGCAGCTGATGCTACCACCAACGATGTTTGATGATGACAGCGAGGTGGTCATCATCTAACAGATGGATTGCTGAAGATGTTGACCTGTCATGAGTCAATGTGACGTTTCTCCAGGCAGACAGGTCCATACTGGCAGTGATGTCAGCAACACCATAATCATTACAGTCCATTAGTATCCCATTGTGTTTTCGCATATTCCTGATGTTTTGTTTCATCTGCACTTTCATCAGTGGTAAAAGTGACCTGTGTAAGTCAGGAACAGAAGAGAAAAAACAGATAGTATTAATGAATGTGGCTAGCTGCAGAAGAGGGGGGAGTGTGGAGATAAGTGATAATGTGTGTAAGAAAACGTTAGTGGAGAGGTTACTACAGAGTGTAGAATGTGCAATGACATGCATGCGGTAGTTGTGTAATGGCTTACTTTTTTGATAGTTCCAGGGTCTTATCCGGCATTTCTTCCAGGCCGAAATGCTGTATGTCCAATGAAGTAGTGCAGCTGGAGAATGGGAGTGCCAGAAGTAATGACATGGAGGTGTTCCTGTGTATCTCATTTTCAGTCTGCCAGGAAGGTTTCTAGGTGGATTTGGAGATTCTGACTGGGCTCCTAATAGAAACAAGCAGGAGGGTGATTATTGGAAACAGTTAGAGGTACATGGAGTTACAGTGAATGTGTATTAAATTGAAATGACATAGCTCAAATGGGTCTGTTTGTGGTGAGTGTGTTAAAAGGAGTTGCTTACTTACTGTGTGGTCTTGAAGATGTTGTAGTCATGGCTATTGAAGACAACAACTGTCTCATATGAGTCTTTAGTTTAAGATGAGGTGTTGATAGGGGCAGTTTCCAGGTTTCAGGTTCCAGGTTTTGAGAGGGGTTGTGGATGTTTCCCCACAGGTCAAGACAGGTAAGGGCACCTTGTGAGGAGAAGCAGAAGATGGTGATAGCAAATGAAGGTCCGTCACACAAAGATGTGATAAGAGAATAGATTGAGGTTTACCTGTTGCAGGACATGGAGTCTGGTTGCTGGGCTGATGTGGTGTGTTGCCTCAGTGGAAATGGAATGGCTAAGGTCCCATAGAGATTAACAGTGGTGGAACAGTGGAGTATGCCTTCCAATCTGAACAGTATTCAGAGTGGAAGATAAAGGAAGAACTTAATTGTACAGGGAAACTTGTTTTTAATTGTGTATATGACAGTAAACGCTTTGATGCCTTGACCTTGAAAACATTACGAAGTCTAATACATACCATCAGAATCAGAATCAGAATCAGAATTGTTTTTATTGCCAGGTGTAAGAGATTTACACTAGGAATTTGCTTTGGTTATGTTGGTGCAAGTCAAACAGTACAATAACAAAAGAATAGATAAAAACGTTATAATAAAATAAGAATAAAAACAAATTGAAATTCTAAGAATATACAATATACAAAATAAGCTATAAACAAAAATAAACATGATAGGTGTATTCAATAGTTACCATTTCTGCATTGAAGTTATGGGACACTCTTTCACACAGATGAAAATGATGATGATGGCATTATTAACGATAGTGTAGTAATGTCAAGAAAAATCTAGGAAAGTACAATACGTACCATGTCATGATAGCTGTAATATACTGGCAGCACATCAACAACAACGTTGGCAGCATCTTTGACGTACACATGATCGATTAGAGTGCCCTTGTCAGTAGTTGCAGTTTGCACATACTGGGTGTAATTATGTTCAGCAAAAAACTGGACCAGTTTACTGTTGTCCAGTGCGTTTTCATTGAAGTCCCCCATGATGATTTTCTTGCCAGGACACTGGTCAATGATGTGAAGCAGTTGTTTTAGGTGTTGACAGAAAATGGTCAGAGGATAAACTGCGGGTCTGTAAAGAACTGCAGCAGTCAAGTTAATACTGTTTACTTGAAATATCAAACACTCAATATTGTAGCACTTTGTAGGCCATATCAGAACATCTTTTGTCAGGGAACGGTATATTCCAACTCCTCCATGAGAATCGTGTTTCAGGTTTTGCAATTGTGGATGCGTGTTGTTATAACTATGACCACGAGAAAGATGTGTGAACTGGAAGCCTGGAAGACAAGGTTGCTGCGGTGGATCATTAACTCCTAACCATGTTTCTGTAAGGCAAATGCAATCAGCATTATGCATGTGAGCATTAGCTTGAACATCTGGAAAGTGACCCTTAAGACTTTGAGTGTTGTGCAATATGATGGTAAAAGTAAATTGTGTTATGTTGGCAGAAGTTAGAGGTGATATAAATGGTGTCATTTTGCTTGTTGCATCTGCTACTTTTGCATTACAATAAATGGCAGATTCCTTAAAGTCCTTAATGGTTAAGCCACTTAGAGTTGTAACATGACTGAGAGCGACATATGCTTGTCCTGAGGAAAAGATCTTGCTGAGAGACACAACAGCTTTGTCAATCGTTAAAGCCTTGTACTTTGTGCACAGTGCATGCCCATGCCAATCGTATTGGATATTGTCTGCGTAAGCCTCCATTATTGGTGACCTTATCTTCCTCTGGTTCTAGGACAGTTATTATTCTTCCTTCAGGGTCAATCGTGCGTGTTTTTGAACGTTGTTTTTGGCCAACCTTGGGATCATCAAATGCCACATGAATAGAAGTAGGGAAATAGTTGTCATTGTCCTCACTCTCTTGACTGTTACCCACCATGTTCACAATAGTTCCAAAAGCACTGTTCACAAGCCCATCAGACACATCAATGTTTTTCAGCAACATTATACGAGCGCCAATTCCTGCACTGACATATTTCTGTAGACAAGTATTGTAAACTTTGTGATGATGACCATCCTTTGGCTCCAGTCTACCTGTTTCAGAATTCCTCTCATAATCACAGGCTTTTATGGTGACAGGCTCTGGACAAGTGGCATGTAAGTGTATCAAGTTATAAGCATCAACCTCTTTATTTGTAGCGAAAATGTGTAATGCATCGCTGTCTTCTCCAGTTTCACAGCTTTTGAGCATTTGAAGATCACAATCGATGAGAGGTTCATCCTTTTTATGAGTACGTATACGATTCAAGGCATGAGCTAAGTCTGAATCCTTTTGTCTGACTATTTGAGTGAGCTCAGCAATATGAAATTCATCCTCCCATAGGTTTATGTATTTGAAGTCACAGTACAAAGCAGAACCTTTTACTGGTGGTAACTGATAAAAGTCTCCAACTGCAATGATACACACTTTGGCAAATGCAGTGTTGTCACCTGGTTGCTTGATTTGTCTCAATCTGCCATGTATGTATGATAAAAGTCTGTGGTCAACCATGGATATTTCATCTATGATCAATATTTCAAGGTTTCCTAGCTTTGCACGTAAGGAGTTAATTTTTTCTTCTGTTAAGTCTTTGATTGGAAGAGACAAATCTATTCCTATTGAAAATGTATTATGGATAGTACTTGCATTTATGTTGTAGGCAGCGACACCTGTGGGTGCTGTTAGTACTACAGTAGGGGCATCTGGTTGATCTGGATGAAGTCTTTTGAGAATTCTCGTTGACTCATACTGAATGGCTTTGATCAGATGGCTTTTCCCTGTTCCTGCGCCGCCTGTAATGAATACTTTTAAGGGCTGAGGATTCTCACCATTGACTTTCTGCAGACACCACTGTCGAATCTTGTAGAAAATTGCAGACTGTTCCTCATTCAAAGATCGTAACAACTCCAAAGCATCTGTTCGTGTAATTTGTGTTGTATTAGCCTCTATTGTGTAAAGACATTCTTTGTTTGGCTGCAGGTCTGGGATGTTATCATCACTGGAGTGTTCATCATTTGTTTCATTTGTCTCTTTTCTTAATGCTCGACATTCCAGTCTTTCTTCTTCTGCTTGTGGACATATCTGTGCCCATGCATCTTCCAGTTCATCATTGGCTTGTACCATCTTTTCAGCTTCATCTATTTTGTCAGCTTCTTTCTCAAACAGAGCTCGGTTTCCATCCACTATAGATTTCACATTCTCCAATGTGTTGTTCTCATTGTGCACAGCGCCATGGTCATAAAAATCTTTGTATGTTGCAAATGGAGCAGGTTTTAGTTGGCTGTCCAGATAATAGGGCAGAAATATTTGCAGTATGCTGCGGTGGTAGGCTTCAGAGTGTTTCATTGGTGACAATCTAGCATAGCGGATCACAGCAGGTTTGTCTTCATTAGTTCTTCTGCTAATAAAACCAAAGTCATTTTTTAGCTGAATCACATTACTCCTATCACCTTTGGGAATTTGTGATGTAGCAAGAACTCTGTACTGCGAGGCAAATGTTGCAAGGCACATGTTTGTAAACGGTTTTGTGTCTGGTCTGTTTTTGTATCGATCCACCACATTCTTCATCCACAACTGCTTGTCATCAGTCTGATCTTGTTGTTTAAGTTGACTCAAGGGTAAACTCATTCTGACAGGATGTTCACCGGTTGGTATGAACTGGGTTCCACGTGAGGAGTGTTTAAGTGGTAGTCCGGTTAATTTGAAACAACATTCTTGTGCTGAAACTTGTCTGCTTTGCAAGAAGACTGTACCAATCTTTTTCATTGACTCCTTAGCTTGTAAATTTCCATTCATGGCCTCCTTTTGAGCCTGATCAAGCAGCAGTCCCATTTCACGTTCACTTTTGAGGGCATATGAAATAATGTACACCACACATGAATACGCATCCACAATGAATTGAATGTCCATGTTTGCCTGCCAGCAGCGCGGGAGATCTGGATTGTACTGGTTTATCCAGACATCTTGTGGTTTCCGTTGCAACACAATGCTTGTTCGTTTGGTAAGCATGGAATTTGCTTTCTCAAAGATTCTTTGTGATATGTTAAAACACTGGAAAAATTCCTCAGCAGAGTGGAACTTTTGCCTTTCTTCACGATTTGATAGGACTGTTTTCATTGCTTCAAACATTTTTCGGACTGCTTCTATTTTCATCCCAGGTAGGTTGATATTTGGCTCTGTTTCAAGAGTGACATGTTCAGTTTTTTCTGAGTCAGCATCTTGTTTTCCCTTAAATTCTGTAGCAATACCTGGTCTGGCGACAAATGTGCGCTGTGAAACTGGTCTTGGAAAGTTGAATCTGCAGTTTATGGCTCCTTTCTTCTTGTTCTTTGCATTTTTCTTCTCACACGTTTTGGCATGGTATTCACTATGTTTTTGCACACCAATTACTTCCAACAGTTCTGGATCAGACGGCATTTGACATGTGACATATTTATCACAAAATTGTGCAACCTTTGCATCGGAGTCTTTGTCCACTTTTGGAGCTTCATCAACCCAAAATAATGCATGTATGTGAGGTGAACCACGCATCTGAAATTCAACTCGATAAAAGAAATCTGTGATCTTTCCTATTGGCGCTGCAGGGCTTTGTAGAACATCTTTTAAAAAGCATTGCCATCTGAAGTCAAACATTCTGGCCGCAGTCACTGGATTGCGCTTTAATAATCCACATTTGTCTGCCCAAGAAAGGTCTTCCAATTTCAGTTCCTTGCGTTCTTGCCTAAGCATAGCATTCAGCATTTCAGGCCATCTCAAGTCAGCAGAGCTAAATGAACAGAACCATGTCGGGATACCAAGCTGTCTTAACATTGCAAACAAATCTTTCTGTGCTGATTGCCAAAATGGAGGTGTTCCTCTGATAGGCCTGAGGAATTTATAGCCTTCATCAAAATGCAGAATTTTTTTCAAAGCTTCCGGGTCTGTAAGGATGTCACTGGTAACGTCTTCAGTCAAACCTTTGTCTGTCCCTTTTCTCAAAGCTATTGACACATGTGATACAATTTGATTCAGTTCTGACACATATTGAGCATAGAATAAGTAATCAGTGTTTTGAGCAAAACGACCATCTGCATTAAGTATCCGCTGATTGAAATACTTACATAAAGTTAGTCTTTCTGGGCGCTCAGCATGAAAAGTAGGTGCTCCTTCTGGAAATATGACTGGAAAACATTTTGGTTCATTTGTGGCATCAGACAACAGTCTTATTGGAGAATTTCCTTCTGCTGGGGCGACAGATAGAATCCCATCAAAATGCTGATCGAGTATTTCTTGACCCAGATCCACAGGTTGTAGACAAGAGGAAGCAAACATTCCATGCTGGTCTTTAATGTGTGAGAAATCCTGTATTTCTGGTGCATCATCATCCTCCTTGTCTGAAGTTTGATTATCAATACAAGTTTCCACAGTTTCAGCATTTCCAATAATTTCATCATTTCCAACCATTTCTTCTTCAATCTGTTCTTTGTCAGTTTCTTCAAAAGTGTTAATCCAGTGTGGATTAATACTCACATCTTTATACCATGTATTATTGATTATAAGATAATTCAGACCATTTTTGATATGTCCTGTGTCCACGTGCATGTCTTGATAATGACCTTTGTAGCTCAGTTTACGTTTCAATTTCATCCTCACCATTTTATCCTCACTTTCATCTCTTGGCAAAATGCTTGTCACATGTGATAGATTGGATGGCACACATACAGTTGGCCCTTGCACAGAGTTCTGGCCTCCCTTTCTTAAAGGTACGAGTCTGATGAAGGGAATGTGCAAAGAAATGAGATGTTGTTCCATTTCATTAAGACACTGAAGCTCAGGGGGGATAGGCTTCAAATGTAAGTTGTTAGCAACACTCTGGCCAGGCAATTTACCTTTAAGCAGATGTCTATCACACGTATTGCAGATCCATAATTTGGAAAAAGCCTCGTCTTGAAAACTGCAATTCTTCTTACAAGATTTATCACATACGTGCAAATAAGTGCTTGTTAGGCATTTATCAGCAAGGGCACTGCAATCTGGACCCACTGTAGAATATGTGTTCTTCCTACATCCTTTAACTTGCTTTCTGAAAAGAAGTCTATGACAAGAACAACAGACATATTCTGGTCCACGCTTTACTGATTTACGGAAATCTTCAATAACACAAGTGATGTCAAATTTCCTGTCCTTTTGTTTTTTAGCACCGATTTGTTTTCTACTTTTCACTGCAGTTCTAAATGCTTCATCATTGTGATACTTCTGCAATGTTGCTTCACATAATTGTTTCTTCAGATCAGGCTCATTCGCATATCTTTTCTTACTTTCCTCACGAACGTAGTGTTGAAATACGGCATCGTTAGCATATTTACTGCGACTTTTTTCACGCACGTGTTTGAAAGTCTTCGTTCACAGCATATTTTAGCTGACTTTGCTCACGAACGTAGTGTTGAAACTCAGAGTCATTATGGTACTTTTTGTTACTTGCATTTCTAACCGATTTTCTGTATTGCTCATTTGTGGCATATTTTACTCTCTCTCTTTCTAGATGTTTACCTTTCCCGGTGACATATGTTGCTTTTCTTTTCTCTGAAATGTCCTCTTTGTTATCTGCATATGTTTTTTCCAAAGCTTTTAATTTCCTCTTTCTTGACCAACAGTCTGCATGATATTGTTCTTTCTTTGTTGTCTTTCCATCTGAACAATGTTTGTCCCGACTTGCGTGTTCATCAAGTGATGCACATACAGATTCATTGTGTGCATGCTTTACACATGTCACAAGATCATAATGATTGCCATTCTTGTGATTCAGGTAAATAGCCTCACCACTTCTGTCACCTGGCTGATGATTACCTGGTATGTGAACACATGGGTAATAATTCCACCTGTCTGCATTGTAGGTGTATATGTCAACCTGTAGTAGGTTAGCAGCTGCCCAGATTTCCATCTCTGTTGCAAATGAACCTGAACATTTCATTTTTGAGCTGTTCAAATGGTCTGGAATAGAGGACTGTCCTGCTCTTAGGTATGTGTGGAATTCTGCTGCATGTCTTGCAAGATGATCAACAATTCTCCGGCGCAGTTTCATGTGTCCATTCTCTGTTCCTGAAATGGCATAGGATAAAGCTCGAAAGAAACAGTTACCATCACCTTGAATTGGTGTCGTTTCACAGACTCTTCCCATAGCACACATCTCCACAGGTTGCGGCTGTTTTGCATTCTCATCTCTCACACCCATGTTTAGAGAAAGTCTTCCTTTAGTCACAACACTCAGTGGCTTGTATGTGAAAGGGATCATGGACACATGAGTTATTTCAATATCTATGTCCATATGGGTGTCATTGATATCTGATGCATTCATACCAGTTGCACCTGGTGGGTCACTTGTACTTTCCTGCACTTCCCAATCACTTACTTCTGAAGGACATCTTTTCTTTTTCGTCACGTTCATGCAGAAATTGTGTGCATGTGGCAGTTCTCTTATGTGTACCTTTCAACACAGCACTGTAGAGTGGTCTGGTTTTGTTAGCATCGCTGTGTTTGACATGGTCTTCGCTGGTGGTTGGCACTTCACAATGTTGCATCATGTTACCTGTGATCATGACCTTGACTCCTCGAACCTCAAATGGCATGGCATGAAGCATACGGTCATCAGGAAGCAGTTGTTTGGCGAGGTTCTCCAGCTGGTCATACAGTGTTGTGTACTCAGAGTGATAAACAACTACAGCAGTACCCATCTCTGCATCCACATGACCCTGACTGTCACGATGATGAGGATCAAAAACTGCAAAATGGTGACCTCGCTTAACAACCACACATGTGTTACTACTTAAAGTCACAAAGCAAGCATCATGATCTATCAGTGCCCTTTGAATAGCCATATCCAGTGGTACATTAATGTTCCTCATCTCTGAATCAGCAGCCTCATCAAACACACCAACAATTCCACTGAAAGTTGGACCACAATTTATTGAAAACTGTGCATCTTTCATTGTATATACATTTGGTAACTCTTCAATGAACAGATACCCACTTCTTCCACTTATCTTACCACTGTCTTTAAGAGTACTGTACAACTTATCCCCTTCAATAAGAACAGTGTCAACATCATTTGCATTATCATCATCACTCCAAATCAACACATTTTTCATCTCATTCATCATAACTGCTGCTAAACAGTTAGCTACACACTGTTTACCGGCATTATCATTAAAACGATAACTATTTTGAGAGAATGAACCAAGTAAGAAAGGCTTCACTGGTGATTTTGAAATACAGCTCTCAGTAGGTGTATGTGGTGATGCAGTCTGCATTCCATCATGGTGATTGTCTGCAAACTTGGATCCCCTCACTGCCTCACCAACAACTTTGGACATGGTCTCAAGGACCTGCTTTTCAGACACAGACTGCATGAACATGTTAGAGGCAGACATATGATCAGTAATGTTTGTATCATGATCAGACAGTGGTTGAGCAGTTGAGTTTGACACAGTTTCACAAGGTTTCACAAGGTTTGAGAGTTTGAGATTTGGAGCATTTGGAGCATTTGGAGCATTTGGAGCATTTGAGAGTTTTGTACACGGAGGGGATGGTTTATTGCCAGTGCCCGTTGGGGTTGGTGTTTTGCCAGTACCCATTGGGGATGGTGTTTTGCCAGTGCCCGTTGGGGATGGTGTTTTGCCAGTGCCCAGAGAGCCAGCATCAGCTGGACCGTCCTCCCAGGTCTGCACTCCAGGCTCGGCCTTCTGGTTCAGGTTTTGATCCTGAGAGAGGGGGGGGGGGGGGGGGAGA
>CAKALU010059036.1:47705-74232 GCA_916700995.1 Hozukius guyotensis | reverse complement strand
GAGAGAGATACAGACAGAGAAAGAGAGAGAGAGGGAGATTGAGATTCACAGAGAGAGAGAAAATGAGAGAGAGAATTTTTTGTAAATAGTAAATGACCATTTTCAAATCCATAGGGACACATAGGCATCAACAGATATTTAAGATGTTTAATGCATAGTCTATGTCTTTTATCAACTTCAAAGAACTGTATGTAGGATCTGGCAGTATCTAGTTGTGATGGATTATTATTAATTGCAAATTACAGCACGCTTCTTAACCTTTTTCTGTCTAAATTTAATAGAAACAACATATTTAATTAAAGCTGCGAGCAGCAATGAACAGGCCCTTGCACCTTCTTGCGACTCGGGGCTATTGGCGGGACGCCGACTGACGCGTCCAGGCACAATGAAACCGGAACTCCGATGAGCGCAATGAGGCTGCCACAAGACTCCACGACAAACGGTTCACAAGTTATAAAAGGGGGTGTGGCTAATGTGTAGGGGGGCGGGGATAGCAATACCATTGAAACGGGCATTCCCTGCTGAGTGATATCATACCTCCCACAAGAGTCAAGCACAAATGGTTCATGAGCTATGAAAGGGGGCGTGCCTAATGTGTAGGGGGCGGGGATAACATTACCATTGAAACAGGAACTCTATGCTGAGTACAATGACACCTCCCACAAGACTCTACAACAAACGGTTCATGAGTTATGAAAGGGGGCGTGACCAATGTGTAGGGGTCTGAGATAACCATACACATGAATCAAGGCCTATGGAAAGGAGGCTGGGTCACGCGTCATATCTCCGGGGATATAACACATGCGCAGTAAAATCTCGCCTGCACTCGCAGAAGTTGAGCCAATCACAACGCACGACCGCAGCTTCAGTTATACTGCGCATATGTCATACCCCATATCCCAAGACCCATGTTCGCCCGTGACCCAGCCTCCTTTCCATAAGCCTTGACATGAATCAGGAACTCTCTGCTGAGTACAATGACACCTCACACAAGATTCTACGACAAACGGTTCATTAGTTATGAAAGGGGGCGTGGCTAATGTGTAGGGGGCGAGGATAACAATACCATTGAAACAGGTATTCTCTGCATAGTGATATGACACCTCCCACAAGACTCTGCTACAAATGCTTCATGAGTTATGAAAGGGGCGTGGCTAATGTGTAGGGGGCAGGGATAACCTAAACCAATGAAACAGGAACTCTGTGCTGAGTGATATGACACCTCCCACAAGACTCTACGACAAACGGTTCATGAGTTATGAAAGGGGGCGTGGTTTATGTGTAGGGGGCGGGGATAAGCTTCACCAATGAAACAGGAACTCCCTGCTGAGTGATATGACACCTCCCACAAGACTCTACGACAAACAGTTCATGAGTTATGAAAGGGGCGTGGCTAACGTCTTGGGGCGGGGCTATGAATCTATATTGACATGAAAATGACCTCAGGCCTGGACCACCATCATGGATGAGAAATTTGTAACAGATTTGACAAAATATGCTTAAATTACAACAACTTCCTGTTTCATGGCGCATCACGCCAAATGGCCGACTGTGGTTAGTGAGGTAACTTCAGGGTTAACCGTGAGTTTTCAGTCCTATGACGATTCACTTCTTACCGGGGTATATCGCCATGGTTACTTATGCTGAACACCTGAGGCCTGTACTACGAAGCAGGATTTGGCGTTATCGAGGTAACTTCAGGGTTAACTCTGAGTTTTCCGTACTACGAAGCTGGTTCTCTTCTTACCGGGGTAGATCACCATGGTAACTTATGCTGAACGGCTAACCTGCTCCGGAGCAGGTTATGTTCCAGATAAGAGTTCAACTCGTATGAAATCACCTCCTACTGACCAATCACAGCTCAGTGCGGTGATTATATGATAATATCACACACATATGAAGAAGTTTAAGTCATAATCCAGGCTATAAACAACACAGTTTAAACTGACAAATACAGGAAAGACAGCTGGATTTATGCTGTGGGTGTTTACCGCTTTGAATTATATTATATATTTATTTGTTTTTACTTGCTCTTGAGTCCGTTTCACACCGTCAGAGAGGGGGAAAGCAGCTGAAAGGAGGTTTAAATATTCATAGACACCATATGCCATTCGTAGAGCAAAAAGAAATGTATTCCATTCTTTTATTATCCTCGTAAACGCTATTTATATTTAGACAACTACACTTTACTTTTGAGTATTCCATTAAATGAATAAATCTGTTAATTTACGCATTCACACATCCGAAGTTTTTTCTTTTACCAGCTGTTCTTCCTGCATTTGGCAGCTTCAGCTGTGTTACTTCTAGTCTGGATTAAGTGTTAAATTTCTTCGTATTTGTCTAATATAGTTTCTTCCTTTGTTAAATGTGCCGCTCTGCCTGTCCGTCAGTAGTCTTGTTCATGTCTGTGATTGGTTAGATGCTGCAGACACCTCCTCGTTCATGTGAACGCGCTCATATCCAGACTGAGAAACCCTGGGTTGACTTACTGAGTTGATAACCAGCTTCGTAGTACAGTTTAGCGTGATCTCGTTTGTTAGGGTAAGTGAAGCCAGATAACGAGAAGATACCCTGGGTATGTTGAACTCGCTTCGTAGTACAGGCCTCTGAGCTGCTCCAGAGCAGGTTAGGTGTGGAGGTCATGTTCCAGATAAGAGATCAACTCATATAAAAGCACTGCCTACTGACCAATTGGAGCATGGTGTGTGTATTGTATTATAATATTACACAAATATGAAAAGGTTACAGTCATAATCCAGAATAAAAACACAGTTTAAACTGACATATGAAGAAGTTTCAGTCATAATCCAGACTAAAAACAACACAGTTTCAACAGTCAGATGCAGGAAGGACAGTTGGATTTATGCTACAGGTGTTTATTGCTTTGAATTGTGTTTTTATATATTTTTTTGTACATGTGCTCAAGTTTGTTTCACACAGCCGGAGTCGGGACACAGCTGAAAGAAAGTTGAAATAGTCACACAAACCGCAATCTTATCAAAGGCCATAATGAAGTGTAGTTAACTCATCCATTACACTTCTAAAAGCTATTTATATATCACAGCCCCATCTAGACGACTATATCTGACTTTTGAGTATCCTGTTAAATTTACGCATTCATATATCTGCAGTTGTTTTCTTTTACCAGCTGTCCTTCCTGCATTTGGCAGCTTCAATTGTGTTCCTTTTAGTCTGGATTAAGTGTTTAACTTCTTCGTATTTGTCTAATATAGTTTACTCTTCCTTTTAAAAATGTGCCACTCTGCCTGTCTGTCTGCAAGTCTGTAGACTTGTCCATGTCTGTGGTCCATTGGTCAGATGCTGCAAACACCACCCTGTTCATGCTCATAGCCAGACTGAGAAACCCTGGGTTGATTTACCGAGTTGATAACCAGCGTCGTAGAACCGTTTAGCGTGATCTCGTTTGATAGGGTTAGTTAAACCAGATTACGAGAAGGTACCCTGGGTATGTCGAACTCGCTTCGTAGTACAGGCCTCAGGTGTCAAGAAATGTAACAGCCACCTCAATAGTGGTTAAAAGAAAACACAAACAGACGGCACAAAAGAGACAACTATGGAAACTATGGGAAATACGAGCCGTCACTATAGTATTTCAGTACAAAGCCTTGTTTTGATTTGCTCCCGTTAAACATCTGTGTGATTATTGTTTAATCTAGCTCAATAGAAAAATAACTAAGACAAAGTAGGCCTACAAATCAAGTGCATTAAAAGGCAAGAGAAGTATCCCGTGCTCCTCTTACATCTTACTTCTTCTATCCGTTTGGATTATTTTATTCAGTATTGGGGAATACACAACAAACTAATGTAACACTATACAGCAGCTGAGCAGGGACAACAACTGGTTAATGAACTATCCACATTTAGTCGTTATTAACTTAAATTGTGCTTATGAAGAATTCTGTCATAATGTTAGATTAATCTGTTTAATTCCCTGGTTATTGTATCTCGCCTCCTGTCTGTGTCACTGCCTGTAGTGATGTCGCATCCCAAGCATGAGCTAGACGCACGGTGGGCTATAATGTATGTCATTTCCAGTAAATATCACAATATAAAACGTGTGTTTTCTGTTTACAAAGTAGGCTACAAACGTAGATGGCAAGTACTACTAACCCATCTTTGAAGTGGTTACGTCCGATTATGTCTCCAGGCTGATATGGAGCACACAGCTGATAGGTGCGTGGTTTATTTAAATGACGTACAACAGAAGTGCATAATTTAACGTATTCAGTGTGGACAGAGAGCGTTCGATGCAACACGATGCGGCGCGATAGTCGGACACTCACGTCCAGTTAGGACACGGTTTGAGATACGCAGCAGTTCAGCGAGGCAGCCGCCACGTGCTGCTCACACAGAGCTCACTGGGCGTTATATCTTCTTCTCAGGTCTGACAGTTGAGATAATCATACAAATATTGAGCATACTCTACTAATTTTACAGCAGTAACATGTTAGATCTGGTTAGTACATTTACTCTGCAAGTCACCTACCACAGGAGGCGTCTTCCTGACAGACATCCTCTTCTTGGCAGCTTCAGACTGTTTGTAATTCCTTTTCAGCGGCATCTGTAAAAGAAACAATGTTGAGAACTCGTTGGTATTTTTCATGCAGTTATACTAAACTGTTCAGCCAAAATGGCCCAAAATATGTCAAAAATGAAAAAAAATTTGATGAACACATTTGATCCATAGATATGATCGATAGATCAAATGTGGGAAGATAATGTCTACAGTCAAACATAAATGATGAAAACATGAATGATGTAAAAATCACATGTTGGAAATATTAAACTTTAATGTGCATTGTGAATTTTCAGATTGGCTGTCACATCTGTGGTAGGTAGTAGGCCACACCTGGCTGTGAGGAGTACCTCTGTGTACCTAATAGACAGTCCTATGCAATTGAGCAATTGTAAGGGGTTACATATAGTTATTTATTTATATATTTATTCATTACCATCTTGTTTACTGTTTGTCTAAAAATGTTCTACATTCAAAATAAAAAATTACACTAAACAGTAAAACAAACTTTATTTTATTTTTGTGTAATTATTATTTTAATCAGCCAATTACATGTGAAAGTGTGTTTTGTTGTCTTGATATACAAGTTAATAACAAGTTATTCAGTCCTGTGGGGTCTTTCTGTTTTTTTAATTGTAATTAAATATACATTTTTCATATTCCAAATAGGCCTACACTTTGAGTGCTATGTTTTTTAAACAGTAGGATGACGCTATAAATATTTATGACTGGATAAAGTATCATTTTCACAGCTGGTAAACATTGGGAGGTGTACCTGTCACTGAGGCCAGGGCAAAGAAAAAATCTCAGCACTCGGAAACTGACTTTACACACATGTGGGTTGTGTGTTTACACTCTAACTGCAGTCAATACATCTCCAAGTCTGTACACTGTACACAGTAACAAACACTGCGTGTAATATGAGCTTTCCTTGAGATAAACAATCATATCCTGTTTGTGTTAATTAAACGATAGTGTGTATTAAGCCTGCACCCAACAGAAGATGCATTTCTCCGTAGGTAAGAACTGCAGAGCTGAATACTACTAATATACTAATACTGTATTCAGCTCTTAACTTTGACTCTAGTGGTACTCAAAATATCTTCTCATTATCTGGCTTCACTAACCATAACAACTACAATCATGCCAATCGGTCAGATGACGGTGTTCATCAACTCGGATAGATTTCTCTGTGCGCGCTCCCGCGAGGTGCATGCACATCTCAGAGGAGGGGGTAAATACAACTCCCGTCAATGCCCTAGCTCCGCGGTGTCCAGTCTGAATAACCCAATTAATTCACGCCGAAAGACAGCGAGTACCGCTTCCCGGTGCTACCGCCTGCTAACAGTAATGCTAGCTCTCACTCTCAGTAGTAGCGTATCTTAGCCGTTAGCTATCAGAAGCTAGCGTTCGCTAACAGTAGCGGGGGCTAACCAATGTTCAGCGTTATCTACTGGCAGCGGTTCATTTCTACTGGTGCGGTTTTCATCTGAGGAAGAAACCGGATTAGTCTGATAAACAACAACTTTTCCATTTCCATTTAGCATTACAGCTAACACACGTCTACTCACCGTGGCTGGTCCCGGAGAAATGATGTCCCGTCTGCTGACTTCCGCTGACTTCTTCTTCTTCTTGTTTTACGGCGGTTGACATCCGGTTTATTGACGCATTACCGCCACCTACAGGCCCGTTGGGCTTTTTAATCCGGCCCGTCGAATATTGTAAAAATATAGTAAAGACCGCATTCATTTTGCCTTTTTCCTGCAATACCCGGCGTTTCAGTTGATCCCACTCCCCAGTACGAACACTCTAATAGCCCTTATTTTAAAAATTAAGATCTATTTCGACCTCACTCTGACCGTCACCACGGTCTTCACCTTGAATAAAGGCATTTCTTTTCCTATCTGCGAGACCACTGTGTGTTATAGCTCACCCGGTAGAGCGGGCGCTCTTACCGTGGTAGGCCGGGGTTCGAATCTACCTTTTGGCACTTTTTATTTAGCCAAGGTTTTTGCCTTGTGTTCCCTCTTGTGTTTAAAAGGGCGTTTTCATTTTCTTTTTTCATAAATTACTGTTTTTCCCTTAAACCTCTGTGCGCAGTAGGTGGGATTGGTTTAGAATTGCCACAACCAAACTGACACCAAACTTTGATGCACTGGCAAAAAAGGGTGACCAACAACACTGTTCCCACTGAAATTAAATGTAAGTTTTCTTCACTTTTTAGTTAATGGCTTTTACTTTTAATTTATATTAGTTCACACAAACACTCTCCATCCATGTGATACTGGCCCGGCCCGTCTGTCAAATTTTAAAACTCATTGTGGCCCCTGAGCCAAAAAGTTTGCCCACCCCTGAGCTACATGGATTGAAACATTTAATAATGTGTTCAAAACGGTCAAAATGACTTTCATGACCGTTCTAGTGGTGATAGAGAAACAGAGGAGCCGACTGAATCCAAACAATGTGAAGTACATATTAATTCTAATTAAAAATATTTGAAGAAAATGTTTCTGGATATAAATCTTGATACCACCTTGCTATTAATAGACTATATACAATTACAGCGAAGTGTAATAACAACTAGTCAGAATCAGAGAGTTGTAGGCCTAATAGTCAAGTCCATTTTTATATACATAAGGCATTTGATTTGACACAATATATTCATTCTCAGTGAATGAATGAACAGGTTTAAATGACAACCAACTAACAGTAGCATATCACCATGATCATCATGTCATACAAGACTATAAGAAATAGTCATATACAATAACTAAATACATAAATGACAGTTTGATTGTGTCTGCATATAAACTATTTAATTATAGGTGTTGGGTTTGGAAAGGTAGCCTTCAACACACTTATCATTAATCACTGCAATGACAGCTTCTGTCACTATGTCAATGCTTAGCAAGCAGGTTTTGAAACATTTCAAATTTTTGACCTTACCATCCCAACTGAATTATTCTTTTTTGCACCTAAAGCTGGATCTCACAGAGGAAGTGATCATCATTCCATTCATTAAACCTTAGTGAATTGTGAAATGTTATAGACACAATTAAGAATATTACAAGTAATTTCACAGTCTATTCCTTAAAGGATCAGTTCTATTAGAAAAAAAAAAAACCTGATCTGATTTGTCAAAAACAGTTGTTGCCACGGTAACCAGAGCAGAAACCATTGCAATGCACATGTATAGAAACTGTGGGCCTACTAAGTATAAAAAAGACACTTTTTAGTCACAATCATTGTTGAGCTCATTTCTTTAAAAACTTATATATTACTCTTCATTAATTTCTATAGTAATATTATCATTTTACATATTACTCCCTGGTAGCAAATTCGTTGCACAGCATCATATTACTATTACTACTATTACTATTTCACCTAGCAGAAAAGCACGCTTGCATGACATTGACGAAAATTAATCTGGATTGTTATGTTTTTAGTGGGATATGCAGGGGAGTGACAACAAATTTAAATGAGACAACTGAGTAAAGCATTACCACTCAACACTAGCGTGTTAGCATGCTCCAACTACATCCTTAAAGGGACAGTTCACCCCAAAATTAAAAATGCATGTTATCCTCTTACCTGTAGTGCTAATTCTCAATCTAGACTGTTTTGGTATGAGTTGGTGAGTGTTGGAGATATCAGCCATAGAGCTGTCTGTCTTCTCTGGAACATAATGGAACCTGGTTTCACTTTGCTTGTGGTGCTCATATCTTCAAAAAATTACATTTGAAAAACTCAAAAGCAATGTTTCTTTCCAGAAATCATGACCCGATTACTCAACATAATCCACAGACCATGTTGTGAGCTGTTTCATGTAGGAACTATTTTCTTTCTACAATATCATCACACAGAAGGAATTGTGTTTCTAAGTCCCACCAGACATATTTCTTGAGAAACATTTTGGGGATATGTTTCAATACCGTAATTTAAAATAACCACCATGTTTAGTAATGTTTGGATAAACTGTCATTGATTTATGGTCAAATTGGCCTAACAGTTATGGAGTTTGGTCTATTGATGTGCTGAGCCATGCACTTTAAAACTTCATTGGTTAATATCTTCACTCAACTCAATAACATATCAACCTTTTTCGCTCAAGGTACTCTTGTGGACATAGCTTGCAAGCTTCGAGATGATGGGCCAAATGGTTGTTGACTTATTATCTTTGAAATGCAATAAGATATCAACAAGCTTTATGCAAGTTTTGATGAGCCTGGTCCAATAATGATCCACAGAAAATTTGGTAGCAATCGTCAATACAGTAAATTGAGCTCACTGCCCCTTTAATGTGTCCCTTTAATCTACTTTAGAGATAGTTTAGTACTGACAATCCACCAGGCTGGATGTGTCACTTAGGTTCTGTTTACACCGGTCTGTTAGTTACTATCTGATTTCACACTACCGTGCGCGCGCGCGCATGCGTGTGCGTGAACGTGCGGTACACTTAAGGGTCCCTGTTTGAGGGTTTGTAAATATGGTCAACCTAACATAACCTAACATCACCTAAAGGTAAACTGCTAATTAGCTGGTCACTTGAATTATAACACAACATGAGCATTAGCCTGAGACATCCTCATTGTAGACACTTCAATACTGATCACAACAGAGTGAAATTCAGAGCAGCCTACACATCTGATTAGTCTACTGTTAGAAACCGACTTTATGCAATCAATATAAACTCAAGACACCAGGTGTAACACTCTACTCACGTGTTGCTGAACACACACATGCCTGGATGGCTGATAGAGGACAACTCTGTATGATGAACAGCCTCCATGTGTTTTCATCTCTCCTCTTCACCACAAACTAGAAACGAAACTCAGCGGTGCGTTCACTGTCACCTCGAGAGTCCATCATCCGACTATCTATTGATAACATGGCACTTTTCCGCCAAAATTAACTAAATGGGTTTTATTTCTGGAAGCGCCCCCTAGTGGTCGATTTGGATTAAACTTTCAGGGGATGTTTCAGGTACTCTTGTGAACATATCCAGCAAGTTTTGAGAGGATGGGCCAAACAGTTGTGGAGTTAGGTCTATTGATGTGCTAAGCCACGCCCCTTAAAAGTTAATTGGTCAATATCTTCACAACGCAATGAGATATCAACAAGCTTTTAATGATTTTTAATAAGCTTGGTCAAATAATGATCCACATAATGTTTGGTACCAATTGGACCTACGGTTTAGGAGGAGATGTCAAAAATGTGTTTTTCAAACAATTCAACATGGCGGAAAATCTAGTCAGTGGACTTTTGTGGTCCAAGAGGCTTTTTCGTAGAACACATGGAGCTGGACATGTGTGTCAAATTTCAAATCAATGGGACTTATGGTGTGAGGGGGCTGGCCTTGAAAAATGTTGTAGCGCCACCATGTGGCCAATTTGGATCATATTTTATGAGAAGCATTATGACATCATGTGCAGTTATGGTACCAAGTTTCATGTCTCTAGGTCGTTCCAGCTCACAGCAAATTGAGCAAAGGCATAATTTAGCATAAAATGCTAAATAGGCCACGCCCACATGCACCGATCAATACGACACTTCAGATCTTGGTTAATACTTGCCCCCAGAGCATGTGTACCAAATTTGATAAAATTCTGTCAACTGGATTTTGAGGTACAAGTTTTTGATATTTTTGGCGCCCCCTATGGGTCGAGCAGAAAATGCTTTGGTACGCCTATTCCCAAACACGTTCTGAAGATATCTACGAAGATTTATGAAGATTGGACTAATGGTCAATGAATTATGGCCAATTTCCTGATAAGCCCCTCCCATTGAAAAGTTTGTTGATCAATATCTTCAAAACGCAATGAGATGTCAACAAGCCTTTAATGATTTTTAATAGGTTTCATCCAATTATGATCCACAGAAAATTTGGTAGAAATCGGACCTACGGTTTAGGAGGAGATGTCAAAAATGTGTTTTTCAAAAAATCCAATATGGCGGAACATTTTTCCAGGCGGACTTTAGTGGTCCAAGAGGCTTTATTGTAGATCACACGGAGGTGGACACATGTGTCAAATTTCAAGTCAATCAGACTTACGGTTTGAGGGGCGTGGCCTTTCCAACATTGCATGTTTGGGCGTTAATTACAGCGCCACCATGTGGTCGATTGGGGTCATAGTTCTTGAGAAGCACTTGCACATCACTTCCAGTTATTGTGCCAAGTTTCATGTTTCTAGCTCATTCCAGCTCACGGCAAATTGAGCTGCTGCGGCAGACAACAAATAATAATAATAATAATAAACCGGCACAATAACAATAGGGTTCTGCCCCTTCGGGGCTTGAACCCTAATTACAGCCGCAAGCGGCAGTTCACGGGTTGTAGCCTTTTTCGCTCAAGGCGCCCCCTAGTCGCCGATTTGAAAGAAACTTTCAGTGGATGTTTCAGCTACTCTTGTGAACATATGCTGCAAGTTTGGAGACGATGGGCCAAAGGCTTGTGAAGTTAGGTCTATTAATGTGCTGAGCCACGCCCACTTAAAGTTCATGGTAATATTTCTTCAGAACGCATTGACATATCAATAAGCTTTTGATAACTTTAGATAAGCTATGTCCAATAATGATCCACAGAAGGTTTGGTACCAATCGGACCTATGGTTTAGGAGGAGATGTCAAAAATGTGTTTTTCAAAAAATTCAACATGGCGGAAAATCTAGTCAGTGGACTTTTGTGGTCCAAGAGGCTTTTTTGTAGAACACATGGAGCTGGACATGTTTGTTGAAATTTCAAATTGATGGGACTTATGGTGTGAGGGGGCTGGCCATGAAAAATTTTGTAGCGCCACCATGTGGCCAATTGAGATCACAATTTAGGTGAAGCATTATGACATCATGTACAGTTATGGTACCAAGTTTCATGTCTCTAGCTCATTCCAGCTCACAGCAAATTGAGCAAAGGCATAATTTAGCATATAATGCTAAATAGGCCACGCCCACATGCACCAATTAATATGACACTTCAGATCTTGATTAATACTTGCCCCCAGAGTATATGCACCAAATTTGATCAAATTCTGTCCACCGGATCTTGAGGTACACGTTTTTGATATTTGTGGCGCCCCCTATGGGTCGAGCAAAAAATGCTTTAATACCCCTCTTCCCAAACACGTACTTAAGATATCTACCAAGATTTATGATGATTGGATTAATGGTCAATAAATTATGGCCAATTTCCTGATAAGCCCCTCCCATTGAAAAGTTTGTTGATCAACAGTTTCAAAACACAAAAAGATATCAAAAAGCTTTTGATAACTTTAAATGAGCTTAGTCCAATAATGATCCACAGAAAATTTGGTAGAAATCGGACCAACGGTTTAGGAGGAGATGTCAAAAATGTGTTTTTCAAAAAATCCAATATGGCGGAAAATTTTGTTAGGCGGACTTTAGTGGTCCAAGAGGCTTTATTGTAGATCACACGGAGCTGCACATGTGTGTCAAATTTCAAGTCTGTCGGACTTATGGTGTGCGGGGCGTGGCCTTTCCAAAATCGCGTGTTTGGGCGTTAATTACAGCGCCACCATACGGTCGATTGGGGTCATAGTTCTTGAGAAGCACATGCACATCATTTCCAGTTATTGTGCCAAGTTTCATGTTTCTAGCTCATTCCAGCTCACGGCAAATTGAGCCGCGGCATAAGACAACAAATAATAATAATAACAAATTCACACAAACTCAATAATAATAATTAATTTAATAATATTTTTTACCTATTCATAGAATTAGCTAACTGTTTAAAAAACACTTGTTAGTCTGGCATAGAGTACATACTTTTGTAATAACACCTCTTTTTTATTTTGTATTAGTAGACAGATAGTGGTGTCTTCTTTTATTTTGTATTAGTAGACAGATATCAGCTATCTTCTTTCCGGTCTCGACGTGACGTCACTGGACTGAACTTTAAGTTTGCGGTTTCAACAAAAAGTTTGCGATAAAAAAACACGAAAAAAAGCACAAAAATTACCAATAAACGCGCTGATTTTAAACTTTAGTGACATTAAAACACGTCGATGTTTGCTTACACACAGTTAAACTCAGTGGATAATCAGGCCGTGATTGTTTTCATGTGTGAGACGAAGGAGAAAGGAGAGAAAAAGAGGGATAGTTTTAACCTACCGTTAGCTATGAACTCATCTCCCCGGTAACGTCTCAAGATTCAGCCGCTGAAAGAGTTCCACATGCCGGCTTAACTTCTGCTGTTTCCCCCTCACAGCATCGCTCGGTGCGGAGACATTAATCCAACGGTTGTTAACGGCTGAGAAGTTGTCGTTGAAGTGCCGTCGACGGTTGGAGTTGGAGAATCCGAGCAGGAGGAGGGTAACGTCTTTAACTGGGCTCCATAGAGGGGGCGGAGCCAGCTGGAGGACGGACCCGGATGAGGAGGCGTGGCTCCGGGGCTGGAGAGAAGGACCAGCCGGGCAAAGACCCTGGAGGTGTAAAAACATGGCTGCTAAAAATAGAACACATATTTGCTGATTCTGGCTAATTTTTGCAACAGAAAATAGTCCAAATCCAAGTATATTTAGTCACTAAGAATCATCAGCAAACTAAGAAGTTTCATAAATGTTTCTTGTTTATTAACCTTATATTATTCCATGATTTATCCCTATTTGATTGATGGTAATATTGTTTGGGCAAATACATACCCCTCCAATCTTTATACACTTTATTTGTAAGATAAGTCTAACTCTAAGGAGGCTTCTGCTCCACTATTCAGGAAACTGAACATTCTTTCAGTTTATGACATAAAAATTCATCAGATATGTGTTTATATATAAATATATGTTCTTGCCTTCTTCTTTACCATCATCGTTTAGCAACTTTTTTAAATCTAATTCTCAAATTCATACACATAATATTAGACAGGTTAATCATCTTCACCTTCCTTTTTACAAAACAAAACATGCCTTCAGATATCGTGGTGTACAAATATGGAACACCAAAATGTTATCAAGAGCTCATCCTTAGAACATTTTAAAAGGAAATGATCATCACATTTAATTCATGATGTCTAATTTTATTTTTTGTTGATATGTTTAGATACATTTTCTTTTTTTCTGTACTGTTTTTTGTATGTATTTCATTGTTTTTATTGGATTGTTTTCCACTGTTTGGTTGGGTTTTTCTGCACATTTTGTGTACTTCTTGTTGTTGTTTAACTTTTGTTGTATTTTTTAAATTATGTTAGTTTAGATCTTTCTTCCTTTTTTGTTATTGGTTTTTTTCTCTCCTGGGGTTGGGGGAGGGCCTGTGGCTTCTTGACCTCTCCTGACACATTTTTTGTTTGTTTTTTTCATTGACTGGATTTTGTGCAGTTTTATATATGTGCAAATAAATAAATAAAATAAATACAAAACATTTACACAAGTACTTGAACTTTACCTGAGAATTATTTTTTCATGATACTTAAATACTTCTATTCCACTACATCTCGGAGAGAAATATTGTACTTTTTACTCCACTAAGTTACTTACCGGACACTTTACAAATTACAAGTTGTTGCTTTTCCTTTAAATAGTTGTCATTTATTATTTAATAATTTTAAAAACTATTTCTCACTATTTTCTTAATTCTTACAAACCAAACAATCAATAGATAATACGAGAAAATAATCAGGTGATTAATCCATGATGGAAATAATCATTAGTTGCTCCACCTTAACCAACCACAACAGTAAAATCCTGCTTTTACTCTTCTATATCTAATATATCAATCACAGAGGCCATTTTCTGCACTAAGTAATTTCAATACTTTAAGTACATGTTCCTGATTGTACTTACATGCTTTTACATAAGTAACATTTGCAATGCAGAACCTTTACTTGTAGTATAGTATTTTTACAGTGTGGTATTAGTACTTTCACTTACTGAATACTGCCTCTACATGTCCGATCCCCATCGAACTCCATCATGGAAGACAAGGCTGAATTAACAACCAGGTAAAGTGGGGACAGGGAACTTCAACTGGTTTTGTTAATTTGATTAATTGCAATTTTTTTTTGTGAATTTGAACTAAGGTCAATGGTGGAGGAAGTATTCAGATCCCCTACTTAAGTAAAAGTACTAACACCACACTGTAAAAAATTCTTCATTACATGTAAAAGTCCTGCAAAGTATGCAAGTATAGTCAGGAAAATGTACTTAAAGTGTTAAAAGTAAAAGTCCTTATGCAGATAGGACTGCAACTATTGAATATTTCTATTATGGATTAATCTGATGATTATTTTTTTGACATAAAAATGTCGTCACATTTACCCAGAGCCCAAAGTGACACCTTCACAATGTTTGTTTTGTCCAACCAACAGTCCAAACCTCAACATTATTAAAGATAAATTAAAGTTATTTAAAGGAAAAAGCAAATCCTCACATTTGAAAAGCTGGAACCGTGAAATATTTGGCATTTTTGCATGAAAAAATGTCTTAAATGATTATCAAAATAGCTCTTCTTGTACATACTATTAGGTAGTTTAATTTATAATAAAAAGGCCTGTCACATATGACTTGTTCTGTATATGAACTCTAAACATCCACACACACATACCAAAGTCAAATAGGACTTTAATAAAGGTTCATCATTATAACATTAATATAAGTACGTGACTCTGAACAGAAAATACCAAATAAAAATACAAAACATAAATACGGAAAACATTAAAAGCATGTTTCTCTTTCAGTTGAGCATCCATGGCATTAAAGCAGGAGAGTGTTTCCTGTGGATTCTAGCAGTAAAAGCCATTGTCCAGTTTTCCAGTGAGATCTGAGGTCTGTATTGGTGCCTCCCTCACAATGAAGGGAGGCAAAGGACACATGAGGAGGACGGCAGTGATTGAAAACGTCACTGACTGACTGCTCCTCCATTATTAGACTCTGTCCTCTCTCTCTGTTGGAGTCTGTTTATCCCAGCACCCATCGATCACACTGGGACGAGTTCAGCTGCACAGACTCACAGCTGTCTCCAACCTCGTGCTGAAAGAAGATATTAAAAATGTTATTTGGCAAATCTATTAAAACACGTCAATGAGTTCCTCAAAAGGTTCTTAGTTCTGGGGGAAAGTTCCTGTGGTGGAAACGGGGCTTGTGGCAAGTAGGATTACAACTGATTTGGCTCTTAAAATCTGGGCGTAGAAACCAAAATTTGAGTGAAAGTGAAGCTCTGTGAAGTAAAGTGGGGCATTACTGTAAATAGGCACGCAGTAAACACTCAGTCAACTTTCCTAAATGAAGTTTAAAATAAGTCAGCTACAGACCTTGTTAGCGATGGCACGGAGTTTCCCCAGCAGAGAGGGTTTCTGGGTGTAGACCACGTCGTCGTCGGGTTCCTCCCCTTCAACCAGAGCACAGCTGTCTGCAGCTGGCAGCTCACACTCCTTGTTGGCATGCATCACCAGACGAGAGTACTTGTACTCCAGCCTGACCACAGACCACAGGGACACCGTCACCGTGAGATAGCATGTTGTTAGGCAGAGACAATATCAAGAAAGTAGGTGTTTAAAGGAATACTAAGACTTTTATTTTTACTGGAAAAGCTGATATGTTAGGACAGTAGTTTAATCCAAAAATAAAAGTGATTCTACCAAGTTTGTTCTTCTAAAATAGACCAAGATACATCTCTGTTGTCTCTGTTTACACAAAATTGTGTTAATTCTTTTTCTCACTTCTCTTTAATCTTACATGATTTGTGAAAAACTGGAAATGTTCACTTCTTCAGACCCCTAAAATGCCTTTTAAATGACACAATATAAGAAGAAACAATTGGTTTAGTTGCTCACAACTTGTGTTTTAAAAATAACCATAACAGGGTCAGAAATAGATTTTGCTTCATTCTATTAAAACCAAAGATTATATGACTAAAGTAAAAAACAACAAATTAAGTAAAAGTAACGTAAAAACATGACTAAATGTTTCTGATACGGTAAATATAAAAAGTGTACTTGAAAGAATCTGAGCCTTTACTGTCGCTGACAAACAGCCGCTGACATCTCTGCCTTTAAACACCAATTAAAGGTGATCTTAATGAGTACTTTGGCGCTGACTGAGCTCGGTGGTGGCGTCCGATTGGCAGTTGCCTCTAACCTCTTGTTTTTCTTCCAGAAATAGCAGGTGAGGGAGATGAGCAGCACGGCCACGAAGGCTCCGCCACCGACCCCGACCTTCAGCCACAGAGCGATGGCCTCACACGGAGCCGAGCTTCTGGGAGGCAGCGACACGCCTTTGGTGCACAGCTTGGGCTCGTTCCACATGTACAGAGTTTTCTGGAGAGAGCGATGAGGGAGGGAGACAGATGGAGAATTTACACTTTTTTTTGCTTGTGCAGGTAGAGATTTGGCTTCATGAATTAAATGACGGAGTAGACAGATTTCTGATAAGAAAACAAGTGTGTGTGTTTTATTTCTGAGGTTAGTAGGGTGAGAAGCACGAGGAAGATCTTATAATGTGAAGGACCGACTTGGGTTTAGGATTAATTTAGTTTTAGTCCTAACATACATCAGTCCTAGTCTAGTTTTAAATGTGAAACACTCACTGATTAACTGGAAGAATATCCTTTATTTCACCACCACATTTCGGTGCAGGGACTTCATCAGGGTGATTTACTCATTAATCTAGTTTTACTCAACAAAAAATATTTAGTTTGAAAAAATGGAAGGTTTAATCTTATTTCAATCATAAAGTTTTGATTTGTACTATTAAATGAAATCTCTAGAGTGCTTTCATGAAGCACACAGAGGGTTTTTGTTGTGTTTTCATCTGAGGGAATTATAATAATAGTCTAAACTAACTAATGCAATTCATAATGCAGCAATATCCAGTCAAACTGAATCATTTACATGTGGACACAGCAAAAAAATTATAAGAAGAATTGTTGGGGTTTTTATTGAATCTGAATCTAGTATTATACAGTATCTGCATATTGAACCAGAATCCTTTTGAATATTCATCAAATCTATTTAGGCTACTCCTTAAATAATTATTATAAATGATGAATACACGGTTGATTATATATTTGCTATTTAGCCAAGTGACCTGGATGGTTTATTCATTGCTCTTTAATAATATAAATTATTTCACCAATTTGTCTTACAAATTGAAACTATTGAAACACAACCCTGGTCAGATTAGTTTTAGCGCAGGTGTGTTACCTGGACGCCTCCCTTGCACGCTCCTTCTATCTTGTGGTAGTCGTCCTTAGCGCAGCGTGGACAGGCGCTGGCACTCTCCCACAGGAAGTGAAACGTACATCCATCACATGTTCCTGCAGGACAGGAGCTGCACAAACACACACACAGATAATTTCACAGAATTTATTTAATATTTATTTTGAATATCTTATGTTCATATTATACATTTTAATATCAAACATTTTTTGTCCTATTATATTGTACTTTCACGTCATTTTCCAAAGCCTCTAGTGCAAAGTATATATTTTCATTCATATTATATAATAGCTTGTACCTTGTTCACACTCCGTCACCATCTCATACAATATAGTATAACTGTAACCTACCTGGGCACAGAGAGCTCTGCTCGCTCAGACTTTTCAGGGTTACAGCGAACAGTGATGACTGAACTGCGACCCTGATCACATGAAGCCGTCGCCTGCGTTGACCTGAAAGAAAACAAGGACATAGATCATTTTTGGGGGCTGTTTTGCTTTTATTAGATACAGCTGAAGATAGACAGGAAGAGGGAGAGAGGGGACGATATGTCAACAACAACATAGACTCACTCTGCCTCTGCCTCTGTCTCTCTACTGTACCTGTAGAAGAAGTTGATGTCTGGAACATCCTTCAAGTTCTCAGGAAAAAGATCTGGTTTAGCGTTCACGCCGTCCAGGACGGAGTCGACTGTTGCTCCTGGAGACAAACAAAAGATATCAGTGTTAACAGCTGATGATCATAGAGCCACATGCTGCCATTTAACCAGCATCGTACCAATGAAAGCGTCCGCGAGGCTGATGGACTGGGAGGAAATGGCCATCCTGAAGCCCCGTCCATCCGCTGGGATGATGGTTGATTGACAGATGAAGCTGTCCACCGAGTTGACAAACTGAGCCGAGTCGCTCTGGTCGTCCTTGCTGGACACGTCGGTGACGTTATCGGTGCAGACGGCGGCTCTCTTCCCCTGTAGCAGACATGCACATGCAGATAGCATGAAAATTATCCGTCAGTTGCTATGGTTACGCTTGATGTTTCATTGCATCTGCAAAAACAAATCATTTTATCACACTGGGATGACAGGCCTGCATGTGAAAATCTTCAAAACAAGATATGGAAAATGTCAGTTTGTATTATAGCCGGAATATTTAATGAAGTCTGGTGGGAAATCAGCCACAATACACAATATTTGTAAAGAGCGAGTGAAGAAAGGTAAAGTAATGCTGACATAAACATCAATAAATACAGACACAAGAGGCTTAAAACTGACTGATTATAATATAACCAAAATACAAAATAAATCCTACATTAAAAATCACTTCTTATTTACTGTAAATTTTGAATTTTAGGAATCAAAATTCTAGTCCTGCTTTCATACAAGACAGCTAACCATGAGTGCACAATATCCAGTTAAATTCAGGTCAAAGTTTAAAAACAGGATAAGATCTGAAGGATATTTTAATAAAGAATGAGAGGATAGTGACGGATCTGTTATTAATATAAGAGGATATCAAGTAAGTGTGATCTACCTCGTGGCCACACAGGCTGATGTTGAACAGGTGAAGGTATTTGGTGCCTTTAGAGGTGAAACTCGGCCCGATGGTCACCGAGGCCACGTCGCTCAGCGGGCTGAGGTCAAAGGTCAGCGTACGGTTGTTCTCTGTGTGGGAGAAGGAGCAGTCGCTGTAGCAACGAGAGTGTTCCTGAAAGAAAAGGAAACACATGAACTCTCAACCGCTCACCAGAAATTACAACACGTATAAACAGTAACCCTTTTATTGCTGTAATTAGAAGGTTTTTAGTCATTTAACATGGTTTTTGTTCCAGGAAACATCTTTCATGTCCTCTATAAAAACTGTAAATGAACCCTGTAATGGCTTAGCACTTGAAACAGGATTTCTATAAACCTTATCTGGCCCCTGACACCACGGACCCCCCAGACTGTGACTTAAACAAATCACCACTTACTGATAAAACCCAGAGTAAGACTGGATATCAAACTTAATTTCTTTTTGGTTTTGACCAAAATGTGTCCGTAGCACAGAGTCAGATTCGTAATCTTGTTTACTTATGCTTGTGTTTTGACAACATTTAACATCAGAAAGAACTTTGGAGTCTTTGTTTAATGAAAAAAAAAAAAAAGTACGGTATGAAAATACAGATTGTTTTAGTATCAGTACCAAAACTCAACTATCATATCAGCACTAGTACCATGAAACCCAGAGAAGGAGGTCTCTCTACCTTGTTGCTGATACTTCCGGGCCCACAGGCGACGCATGCGTCCTGGCCGAAGGTGTGGCGTCCTGCCAGGTGAGTGTTGGGCGGACACTCCTGACACCGGTTGGTGTCTCTGTCGATGTAAAAGCCAGCAGGGCAGGGGACGCAGGAGGAGCCGGCCTGCTGGGAGTTCTGAGGTACCAGAGCGCAGGCCCGACACGCCGACGCCACGCCATCCAGGACGTTAGTCACGCTGATGGAGTACAGCTTCACCGTGTCACTGACGTAACTACGAACCTGTAAACAGGACAAGGATACAAACATATGATGAGGTACAGATATGTTCTTAATATTTAATGAAGGGTATTTATTGTCACATTTTGCACTTTTGAAAACTAACAGTAATGCTAGTAATAATAATTTACTTACAATAAAAATGAATCTTTTAGTGCTAGAATTGTTATTTTATGTTAATTAATACAAAATATAAAGAAAAGTATCAAGTAATACAATAATAGCAACGTTTCTTGAGTCGCTAAAAAACACAACTCTCTCTTGTAGAGAAGAACAATTAACTTACTAATTAATAAATACAGAGAATGAAATGCACAGGTATTAAATAAAATGGAATAAGGTGCTTAATGTTTGTGTGAGTTCACTTACGTCCTGAGCATTATTCGTCCTCTGGAAGGCCCATGTATATGTGACAGAGGCGTTCCTGGTCATGCTGTGAGCGTACGACTGTTTCCCCTTACTGCCTTCCCACGACTCCACCACTGTGGTGCTCTTCCTGTTCACATCCTGCAGGGGGCGTCCCAGTAAAACAGTTAAATATAGGTTGGGTTACTGAGCAACAATATGTAGAACACTGTAATAAATAAACTGGAGAGACAAACGCGACACACCATCATGAAGTAGAGCTCACAGTCGCCAGAGCAGATGGTCTCGAACACAAAGGTTATCCAGCCAAACTCGCTGCCGGTCATCCCTGAAAGAGAAGCTGGGACCCTGCCACCGAAAACACAAACACAGCCAGAGATTTAGATGATATTGACATAGAAATACGGTATTGTTAAGTGGATTTTAGCCGGCACCTTCTTCCTACAAAACCTCTTTTTCTCTATTAAGACAGCTCTCTTTCTGTGGTGTCCAAACTTGCATTGATAAATCTAAATCTGACACAAAAGCCACCAGAGAGAAAGCACACAGACTTACTTGAAGCCAGACACATGCAAGCTGAGGATGAGGTAGTCGTTATCTGAACTGCCTGCTCCGCTGCGAACGTGGTCGCCTGCAACCTCCCAACCTGATGAGCAACAGACAGGATGCACACACACGTTATACTTCCCTGATTCTGGATTATAGATCTGTGCACACAATCTCACCAAAATGTCCATTTAAGTAGCTGTTCTGGAGCTTTTGATTACATCACATGATCTTCATCAGCAGAAAAGGAGGTTTCAGAGGTCCTTAAATTGCTCAGACAAAATGGAAAGTTGAACATTTACATATTCTTAAAATGATATATATATATTTTTTTCGAAAGATCATTTGCTGATGAAGATCATGTGATAAGATTGAAAGCTCCAGAACAGCTACTAAATGGACCTTGGCTGCGTCCGAAATTGAATACTAAATTATTATATAATTTTTACTTGTAAATTATTGTATGAGGTGTGATCACTTCCTTCGTGCCTTAGTAAAACCTCAGGTGTTATTGTACTCACCGTTCATGTCGTCACATTTGGAGTTGCCCACGTTGAAACAGGAAGTCTTCATGTTGGAGGGCAGCACGTTCCACCATTTATACTCGTAACCCAACACTGGCTCCGTACCTGCAGGGCACTCAACGCACACTGGTACAAACACACACACACACACACACACACAAAAGTTTTATTTAGATACAACAATGGTATTTTCCTTGTTGATAAAACATTATGTTTGCACAAGAACCATCTTTTCAGGAGTGGATAATCCAGCTGGGTCGTCTCTGTTTAGGTGTTGAGTTGACTTTCCTTAGATAAATACTGATTGATTATATGAATACAGCCCCGGTGCCTCGGTAGCAGTGCATGCCAGGTGTGAGCAGGTTTACCGGAGGTGCCGTCTGAGTGCGTTCCAGGTGGGCAGGGCAAACAGGTGGAGTCGTTGCTGTTGTAGTAGCCGGGGTTGCAGGGAGGGCAGGTCTCTCTCTGCCCCGTCGCCGGCAGCTCCACCGCTCCAGTGATGTTCTCCACACAGATCTTTGGCTCCACCCAACGATACAACACCTGCGTCTGGAACCAACAAAGCCACAGAAGTCAGGGGGCTTTATGCTGCTCAAATAAAAAACATCTAAATGTACCTCGAGGAAAACAGACTGAGATACACAAACAATACTGTCAACAATGTTCTTTAACCATCATCACTCTTACTCAGCGCTTTCAGAGATGTGAATCAGAACAGATGAAGGTCGTGGACGAGAGCCAATGAAGCTGACTTTGGATCAGATGACATGCAAAACGTTCACTAAGCTTTTCATCGTTTCCTCTATCATCTCATTGTGTGACTTCTCTAGTTTCTGACACAATGTCCTCAGAGAGCCGACGAAACGTCCTCACTGTTTATAGTCTAGTTAAATGTAATGCAGTAAAACAGCGTATGAACGAGCAGTGCATTATATGTTCTTTTGTTAAGTGTAACCAAAGATAAACAGGAGTTTTCATGCTGATCATGTTTTAAATTTAAAACCATCATGGGTGTTTGTGGTCTATATATAAGTCTATATATTTCCAAATTGTCTTGTTTCAATTGGATTATTTTGTTTGGATATGTTAACGCTAAAAAAATTAAAATTAAAATCAATCAAATTGTCTTTGACAATTTATCAACTACTACCTTAAAACTCTCTGGGGTGTGTTTATAAGTAGGTGTGTATGTCCTTAAGGTGAGGATGTGAAATGTGAAACGTGTGGATGCTGCTGACCTTCCCTTCGCTGTCGCAGGCCGTGTGGATCTGGAAATAATCCTTCTCTGAGCACGGCGGCCGCATCTTACACTCGGCCCAGCCCTCATCTGAGAGAGGAGGAGGAGACGATGATGATCCATGTAAACCTTTTCAATCTTTATATTATACAACAAAGTTAATAACAAAGCTCATCCAATATGGCAGCAGAAGACCAATGAGTATAAATAAAGGTTAAATGAATGAAAAAAAATATATATTCAATTATTAAATAACCTCCCATGGTGCATATGTTTGTCACAAACCTATAACAACCAAATGTGAGAAATTATAACATAAAAAAAGTTCTGTTTATGTTAAATGTTTAAGTAAAAAAAGTACCATTAGCCTATATATTTTTTTCAGATTTTTCACTTTAAGTTACATTAAAACACTGTAAGATTGACTGACTTAACGCAAAAAAAACATTTGTTTTTAATGCAAAATTTATGTTTATTATTATAGCTCAACCACCGTTTTCTTTTCACTGGATATAATTAAGCCTCAAACTAGTTTGTGCTTTTTTTGTTAGATGTGTACATACGTGAGTAGTGGTGTTCAGGGCAGGTCGTACAGGAGGACGCCCCCTTTGTGGAGAAGGTGTTGCTGGGACACGGCTGACAAGATGAGGAGCCGGGCGCCGAGCTGAACCAGCCGGGCCGGCACGGGAAACACTCCGATGTGTAGGCAACACCTGGACAGGTGTTCATAATTCATATAAATAATAAATATGTTCCTTGATTTGCTTTATTATGTGTTAGAGTTATGATTTACCCTCTATTTGGATGTTCTTGAGCAGCACAGGTTTGACCATCTTCCCTCCCACCAGGATGCCGGTGGTTCTCCAATACAAGATGTTGGTACCGGACTTCAGATTCACCTAAAAACAACAACAACAAAGATGTACACACAGACCATAATACTGTCCCTCCCTACTAACACAAGCAGAGTCAGATACTCACTGTGTGTGTGTCCCATTCTCCATTATTGGTGACTTTAATCCACTTCTGGTCATCAGTCTGAGCCATTTCCTGACACTGCTCGTTCTGGACCTGAACACATGTTGATATGGTTGCTATTAGCAACAACAGCTGCTGCTCATCCACAATAAACCTCCACTAATTAATTTTTTATTACTGTAAACTTGGGTATAGATGGCTTTGTTAAAGGCAAGGAGTTTTAAATCAATTAATTTCCTGTATCAACTAACGTTAACGCTATTCATTCCCAGCAAGTCGACTCTTACTGTAATTCCCCAGATTTTTTTTATGATTGACTTAATTCACACTCATTTTAACAAATAAATACAATTTTAACAACCATTCATGATTTTTGCAAATTGAATATATTATTACTCTGTTGTTAAAATGGCATTACATTTGGTGAAGAGCGCATTATGATTTGTTTAGGACTCCAAACTCAAAGTTTAGGACTTGAGTGCAAAGACTTACTTGTAACTTGTAAAATAATAACTTGGTCCTACCTCTGCATATAAGTAATAATAAATTCCTATTTAGGAAGCCAATATTAACCCAATATATTGGCAAATTAATATATTATAATACATGATATAAGAAGCAGTTATTGGTGCTCACATAGAACTCAAAGAAGATGTTGTTGTCGGGGTACTGGTAGGTGAAGGAGACGGAGCCCTGTTTCTCCAGATGGACGGCGTAAACCAAAGACACCGTGCACTCGTCGCGGTTCGACTCCAGATACACACCCTGCGGCGTCCATGATGAGCTACAGCACGGACACAAAACACACTCAGAAAAAACAGAAAAATATATACTCGTCTCCATGTTAACCTGTGTGAAAGGTAGTTAGTGTGTCACCTGTTACAGGCCTGAATGTCCTCTCCGTTTGGCCCGGGGTCCAAGAAGCTGGCCAGGCTGGTGAAGCCTGCGGGGATGGCGTCCCATTGGTCAAAACGGAGGCCGCTGCCCAGCGAATAGGAGCCGGCCGCACACGGCGTGCACTGCTGCGTGGTCATCTCTAAAAACTTCCCGGCCGCACAGGAGAAAGCTGTGAGACGGTGACGGAAAGAGGGTCATATTACATGTGAATACATATAGATATGAACACACACACACACACACACACAGAGAGTGCTTACAGCAGTCTGTTCCTCTGGTTGGAGGTGGGAGGTCTGAGCAGGAGCTCGGGTTGAGAGGGATGGCGACTCTCCATCGTGACCCTGTGCTGTCACACTCTGTGTACTGGTAGTAGTAGTCTGTCTGCAGAACACACACACAGATACACACAAAGATCAATACACCATCCAATGGACCACTCTGGTCTGCATGTTAGCTGTTAATTGGACGGGCACACATGACTTTTTGTGATCATGAAGCTGATTTCTTATGAAAAACAAAAGCTGGTTTCCAGGGTGAAAGTGGTGGCTGACCCCGATCACCACGGCAACCAGCCTACTGGAACACTAATGGTCCATTAAAAGCATGACAGCAGCAGGTCGTCTCTGTACAGCGCTTCTTCCCAAGGCCTGCTGCTTGTGACATTATTCTGCTCATCATTTGAACTGATTGAAAATTCATTTAAAGGAAAAAAAATTTCCAAAGCAACTTATTAGGCTTTTAATCTCCATAGAAACACAAGCTACAGATGACAACAGAGTGCGTTCAGTACAAGTGCAGAGTTTTTGTTTTTATTACCTTTTAACCTAGTACACCTAATACATTACAGGTTATAGACTTGTTGTTTTCAACATATTTAAATTTTTTCCCCAAACTTACTTTTCTACTTTATTCTACATCCTATTATCTGGGCTAATATCTCATATTTTAACTTTAACTTCAAACGCTAACAGCACTTCATTTTAGAAAGATCCTAATAATATACTAGAATAAAATAAAGAATAAAACTCTTGCACACTCATTACTCGTTTATTTCATATTCATTTAATTCAATTTTTTGGTCTCAACAATCTTCATCATTTATATACAATTTAGATGAAAACATTGTATTAAATAAGTATCAAATAAACCAGCAGTAAACAAGAAAGTGTGCTGCAGTTTTTCACTTTTATTCAAGTTTTGCAGCCCTCTGATGCACCTGTCACACATTCAGGTTAGGGCTGGGCAATACGACGATATATATATATTGTCAAAACTTTACAAAAAAATGTCTATCGTATATATTTTTGTATATCGTTTCTATTGCAATATACCGTAGACTAGGCCTATATTTATTTATTTTTTCTCTATAATTTCTCTCAACAATTTTCATTTGTCAATCTTAAATTCATACAGAAGTATAGAAATAGGCTTTACCATGAGGTTATTTCATATAGACTATTTATTTATTGAATTACCAGAAAACCTGCTATATCGTGATATATTGAGATATGAGATGACCTATATCATGATAGAAGATTTTGGCTACATCGACCAGCCCTATCTCAGGTGAGCAAATATATTTATTATGATTTTGAGAAAAATGCACTTTAAATACATTTTATTATTTAATAGAGGAAAAGTTTGAGATTGAAGAAGAGATTAGAAGATTGATACCTCTCTCATATATTCAATGTCTTGCACTTTCCTCACTTCCTCTTTTTACCTTTGAATGTCAAAAGACTTTAAATCAGTTTTCTACTTTTTGCAATTCTT